>PVJC01000029.1:0-72423 GCA_004026665.1 Murina feae
GGGAGGAGGCGGGGCGGGGGGCGGGGAGGCGGGGAATCGGGACCTCGACGGCCCGCGCGGCGCACCCCTGCTCCTTCCCGGACCCGCGCCGCCCATGGCCGAGGTGCTGGAGCCGGGGTCCGGGACGGCCGAGGGCGCGGAGGCCCCGGCGGTGGAGACGCCGGGCTGGCAGGTCCCGGAGGACGCGGGCGCCCAGGTAGGAGCCTCCCGCGGCACCGAGGGTGCGGGCCGGGTTGGGGGGTCGGGGAGGCCGTCTTCGAGCTGATGGGCAGTGAGGCCGGAGAGTCCCACATATTTAAGCAGAAAGTACAGTGTTAAAATGGTCTGAGCCCCCAACGAACGGGAAGATTCCGTCGGCGAGCCACCGCCCCAGGTACTGGCCACCTCTCCATTCCTTTGCGTTGCGGGTGGCACCCTCGGGGCCCTTCCGAGTGCTTGTTCTTCACTCCGATGGGGCTGACCTCATCCCCATCCCCACCCCCGACCCCTCGTCCCACCCGCGCAGCCCGGGTGCGGGGCCTGGGCCGGAAAAGCGCAGAACCGCAGGGTGGGAGCCGAGGGGGAGGGGCCCTGCCCGGCCCTAAGGAGCCGGAACCTGCGGAACCTGCGGCCCGACGCTAGCGGGGCGCAGCCCCTAAGCAGGACCCACATCCAGATCCCGGCCCTGAGGCCCTGGCGCCCGGCCCTTTCAGAATGGCTTCCTCCAGCTTTCTGTTCCATTTTAGCCCGAAAGTTACGAGATCCGACACTATGGACCAGCCAAGTGGGTCAGCACCTCCGTGGAGTCCAGGGACTGGGATTCCGCCATCCAGACGGGCTTCACCAGGCTGACCAGCTACGTCCAAGGCAACAACGAGAAAGGTGACGGCGGCTTTCCTTATAATTGTATGTGGTGGTTGAGTCCCCTGGCTTATTCTTGACTTTTAGCTTATGAAAGCAATACAATTTAGAAGAGGAAAAAAACCAGGTCAGCAGAGACTTACTGTTTTTTCAGCCTCTCACCCTTGACCGTGCTCCTCTGGATGAGCTGGGCCTCTGTCACTAGGGCTAAGTCCCTTTTATGGCCGATGCTGGACGGGTGGGAGGCAGGTCAGAAGGGAGAACACAAGATCCGAAGGCTCAAGGCTGAGCTCCTGGTTCTGGCTCTGAGGTTATTTATATTCCAGTAGGTCACTTGGCCAATGGGGCTTCAGCTTCTGAATTGTAAAAATAAAGAATGACTGGACGATATGATCTCTAATCTTCCCTGCTGTCCCTAAACCTTTAGAATTTAGTAACCAAAAATATTAATAGTACAGAAAGCACTTAAGGTGGGCAGTGGATAATTGAGTCATTTTGGTCTTACTATTTAACGATGGAAATTATCTTAAAGGTAAATACAGGGTAGGGCAAAAGTAAGATTACCGTTGTTTGCATGGAAAATAATACAATAACTCGTAAATAACACGAGAATAAACTCTGTTTTGCATACTCACAGCTGTAACACTACTTTTGCCTCTCCCTGTATTTACTCCAATAACATAAAGTAAATCAAGACACTCAGATCACAAAATAATAGGTGAAGTTTAAAAAGTAGTGCTAAATTCCCTACCTTTGCTTGAATGATCTCCTTTGTGTTTAAATATTTTTTTTTTATGGCACAGAGATGAAAATAAAGATGACAGCTCCAGTGATGAGCTATGTGGAGCCGGGTGCAGGTCCTTTTAGCGAGTCTACCATTACCATTTCCCTGTATCTCCCCTCCGAGCAGCAACCTGATCCGCCGAGGCCTTCAGAGTCGGATGTCTTCATTGAAGACAGAGCCGAAATGACTGTGTTTGTGCGGTAAGTGGTAGGTAATTTATAGCCCTGCTGACTGCTGGTTTCACTGTCCTGCACTCTTTAGCTCTGATGCAATTTCAGTAGGCTTTTCACCCTTCCACCAAAACAGGTCTAATGCATTTTTATGGCGTTTCCTCACTGGCTTATTTTATATAGGTTACCAGGGGTCTGTTGTAACGTCTAATCAGTTCAGTTAATGCAGAGTCTGTTGCATACCTTTCACAAATCAGACTCCATGCAAATTATCCCTCCCTCACCCCCAAAAGCATATGCTTACCTGCCATCTAGTTAAGACCGAACAAAAATACCTTCACTCCCAACTTCTAGGACCTGTTAACGCCAGACTGTTTCCTTTGGCTTCCAGCGCAAAGGATGCTGCTGCCTCCTGAGGTTGTTCCCTCTGCTAGTTTACGGGTTTGTTTTTATTTTTTCAGACTTCTAATACCTGTTGCACTCATTTCTTACATTAAATTCTCTGTTGAAATTTTATCACAGTACACGGTAATAGTCTCATGTTGGAGTCCCTTTATTAGTCCTTTTCTCTCCCTCCTTTAACCACCAACCTGTTACAGGAATCCACATCTCTGCTTCCTCCCCTCCCCTGTACACCTCAAATCACCACCGTCTGCCACAGCCCGCACCGTCTCCATGAAACTGCTCTTGCCACCTTCCACAGTGCACCTGCGTTTGTTACATAACAGTCCCTTCCCCGGGGGCCCTGCAGCCTGTGTGTGCTGATCAGTGTGTTCCCTGATACTTGTCCATCCTGTGACTCAGAGTGTTGCTCTGTTGTCATTCCTCTCCTCCTTGTCCACTCCTCACCCCAATAACTGTTGTTGCCTGGTATTGATGCTCATGTCATAGCAGGCTTGCTCTGGGTGATCTGTTCACAACGCCTCAGATACCTGTGTCTAATGACTCAAATTTAATGTCTCCTGCCCAAGTTCCCTACTTGTTGGACATTTCCATGTGGGATAGGGGTGGGGATCAAACTGAACAGCTCTAAACACAAGCCTTTCCCCAATTCCCAACTTGCGTGGGCAGTGATCTTACAGTGCCTGTGTCAGTAAGGGGCCGCCGCATCCTGACAGCCTCCCCAGCAAGGACCTCCATGGCCATCGCCCCCACGCTCTTCCCTGACAACTGGTCTCCAGATCTGGCCCCTTCCCCTCAGGATTGTGATTTTGCTACCTTCTCTCCATCCTCATTGTTACTTCCTCAGGTCTTCCTCTCACGGGCACCACACCTAAGTCATACTTTGCTGAGCACAGTGCCTGACAAGGCAAATACTCCCATGTCTACTGATCTCAGACCTTGACTATTCCACTTCAGGAGCCCCCCAGCTCCTCTCTCTGCCTAACGGTTCACACTGGAACTCGTGCTTTTCTTATAACAACGGCAACAAAAGCCCCAATCTGTTACTCCACTCAGAAGTCTTCGTTGGTTTCTTCTTGCTTCAGGGTGAAGCTGGGGTTGTTCATTGTACACAGCGCCTTTATAATGGGTCCCGGCCCCGTCTCCCCCACTCATTGCGTTCCATTGACGTCCCCGCTCTTCCCCGAGCAGGCAGCGTTCTCCCACAGCTCTTCACCTTTGACATCAGCCAAGTTCCTAGACTTCCTTTGCCCAAATATCTGCATTTGGAAACTATCATCATAAAGCACCTACCTAATTCATAGGGTTGCCATGATTAAACGAATGAATGTACATAAAATTCTTAGAATTTGGTATGACTACTAGTTCTGGCTTCCTCTTTCTTCTCTTTCTGGAGAGCTCACGGCCATTCTCTAGGACAGTGGTTCTCAACCTTCCTAATGCCACGACCCTTTAATACAATTCCTCATGTTGTGGTGACCCCCAACCATAAAATTATTTTTGTTGCTTCTTTATAAATGTAATTTTGCTACTGTTATGAATCATAATGTAAATATCTGATATGCAGGATGTATTTAGGGGACCCCTGTGAAAGGGTCGTTCGACCCTCAAAGGGGTCACAACCCACAGGTTGAGAACCGCTGCTCTAGGACTTAGCATGGCACCTTGGCTGTGATAACTTACTCTGTCCATATCCTTCAGCTCCAGGCAAGGCAGGTGTGTGTGGGGAGGGTCGGTGTGTCTGTGTATGGAATAGAGTGTGGATAGATCATTGTAGAACAATATGTATTCAGAGAACAGAAGGTGATTTCTAATTAGGAGCTTCAAGATTTGATTTCATGGAAGAAGTAGGACCTGAAACAAATTTCCTGTAGGCAGAACAAAGCAAGAGTTGGCTATTATTAAAGAAAATAACGATTTAAAAGACAAAATATTTTTTACATGTGATTCAGAATTATTATCAGTCAACATGCTGAAAGTATAGAACAGTTTTATCAATTCATCTTCAATATTTTATATACATGTGTGCACATAGATTCCTACAGTTATTCGACAAGGATTGAAACGAGACTTCACGCCAGGAATGATTCTAGGTGCCTGACATTGTTGAGTAAAATAGACATGGTTTGGTTTGTACCCTTGAGAGCTTACATCTTATCTGAAGAAGGATAAGACTGATCCTTTCCATTGGCACACTGACAATAAAACTTATGCGAAAGAAGGCATATTAGGAACATACTTGGGTCCCTGTGTTTCCTATTCTTAACCTTCAAAATCAAATTCATCGTGTTTACATGTCAGCAACTCAGCTAAGCCTGTGTCCTGTCATGATTTAATCTCGGGATATTTTTGCTTCTATACTTTAAAATCTATGCTTTAAATTTTCTTTTTCCCCCACTTAAAAAAATTCTTTAAGAAAAAGTTTTTATTGATTTTAGAGAAAGAAAGAGAGAGAAACCATTCTTACTGGGGATTGAGCCCCAAACCCACGGATGTGCCCTGACCCGGAGTTGAGCAGGCCGCCTCTCAGTGCAAGGACGATGCCCAACCAACTGAGCACACTGGCCAGAGCTTTTTCCTCACTTTCCCAGCTCCTGCTTTTCTTTTTAATTTAAATGTTTTGGCTGTCTGTTCTTTCCCATCCTCAAACCTCCCATGTACTTCACTCAGATCTGACCAAGTTACTTTTCTGCTCACCATCCTCTTAAGAATAATCTCCAAATGCCTTAGGATGCTGACATACAAGGTTCTTCCTTCCCGCTGAGCCGCAGCTTCCTGAGCCCACGCTGTGCCTCACTATGAAAACACTGCCGTTTGGGACTTTTTTTCCTTTTCGTAACCCTCCCCTTTCTTTGCCCAGCAAAACCCTACCTTCCAGACCCAACTCAGTTCACAGCCCTGATGTTGATTTAATCCTGTACTCGGTGTCCCTAAGCACTTTGGTCCTCTCTCTTAAATCTCTTCTCAAGCTATAGAGAAGGAGCTACCAAAATGTTTGTCTCTTGCTTCAGACTGAAAGTTAATAGGGTCCAAACTACATTGTAGTCAACCATCAAGTAATGCCTGTCCTCTGAGCAAGGAGAGGAAGAAAGGCAAAATGTTCTAGAGAAAATGGCAAGTCTGGAAGGGAGGCTCCTAAGTGGCTTTCATTGTGGTCCTCTGGCCAGCAGCAGCAGCAGCATTGGGAGCTAGTTAGAATTGTACACTCTCGGGCCCTCTCCCAGATCTCCTGAATCTGCATGGGAGCAAGATTCATGTGCACACTGAAGATTGAGAAGCAGAGTTAGAGGACAGGAAGTGTGAATTCCAAATGTACCTGCCAGCAGGTGGGCCGGATCCCTCCTCCTGATTCTCCTTCCTCCGTGAGCGGAGGTGACACTGAGATTGGGAACTAGAGGAAGGGAATGCTGGGTTCAGGGGCTGAGCAGGTGGGGCTTTGAAACTCGGCTTTATCCAACTACATTGTATCAGCTCCTGCTTTTCTTTTCAGACTGACAGCGTCGGTACTAAAACCATTCATGGTTATTTACATTCTCCTTTGTAGGTCTTTCGATGGATTCTCTAGCGCCCAAAAGAATCAAGAACAACTTTTGACATTAGCAAGCATTTTGAGGGAAGAAGGAAAACTTTTCGATGAAAAGGTTTACTACACTGCAGGCTACAACAGTCCTTTTAATTTGCTTAATAGAAATAATGAAGTGTGGTTGATTCAGAAAAATGAACCCTCCGAAGAAAATGAATGAGGAAATCGCATTGCCAGGGGCTCAGCTTTAATATAGACATCAACACACCTAGAAGTAAAATGTGTGTCTGGTATCTTCTCCTTGAGAGTACACGTATGACTTGAGTCTATTTCCAATGTGCCTTTTTAATGCTTGAAGCTTTATCAAGATACACAGAAAATAGGGGACAACAGTCTATGAACATGGAAATTGTCATAGTCCTGGTGGTCTTTAGTTCTATGAGGTTCCAGGGAAATGTCATGTTACTTCCCCTTCTTCTCTGTATCCTAATCATGTTGCTTTTTTCTACTGCATCCGTGTCAACTGGATGTTATCCCCTCCAGATAGTAGCAATAAAAATGTTAAAGATTTACCTTGTGTGGCTCTACTGGACTGTCCAGCTTAGAGAGGTGAAGTTAGGGTTGGACACAAAGAATTAAACTCTTTTGCAGCCGCTGTTACATTCTGTTGATTCCTCCTCCCCATCTGCCTAAACTCACAGAGTACCCAAAAGTTTTGATAATATTTTGTGGCAAAGATTAAGTTTATAAGAGTAGGGACTTCTATCCAATTTTGATATTCAGTAAAGGTATGTTTTTCCTGAACAAATGTATATAAACATATAATTTTAAAATTCACTTGAATTTTAAATGATTTCATGTAGTCTTTCTGGAGGTCATGTAAAAACGACTAATAAGAGATTGGGATGCCCCCATATCTAGGAGGTTGACATTGTCACCTGTGTTGGAAACTGCTTGTCCTGGGAAGATGTCACATTCAGGTGCCTAGAAGCCTGTTGCGGAAAAGGGCATTAGCTTTGCTGTGGGATCCTGAGGGATGACGGTTGCAAGTTGGACCTCGATAACTTCCAATGATGAGAGCTGCCCATGAATGACACGTGTTCCATTTCCCAGCACCGGGTGGTTTAAGTGGGGACCATATGATCATTTACGTAGGAAATCTGAGTATCAATGAATGGGAGGGTGGGGCCAGAGGATGCTTAAGGTCCCTTCGACCCCAACATTATATACTATCTCTTACAATTGATCTCCCTAACCTGGATGCAATCGAGTAACATACCTACAGTTAGCTATGGGTTGTCTTCTGGGTGTGTCATCCCAAGTGCTTTACCTGAACTACCAAATTCACTGCTGTGTGCCATGTTGCACCATCTCTGTTTTACAGACGACACTGAGGCACAGATGTTCGGCCACATGCCTCAGATGCAACTGAGGACGGAGGCTGATTGGAGCCCAGGCAGCCGACGCCTCGGTCCATGCTGTTAACCACTTTGCCCCACTTTGCCCACGAGCAGGCTAGGACCGTCTGGAGGTGTTCTTGCATATCACATGCATAATCATGATGATAACTTCAGACGTACCTTTTAGACTGTAATTTTTGATAGAAAACAAACTAGATTTCTGGTTCTGGAATTATTATGGGTATAAATTTTAAGATCCCAGGCAATTATTTTTCAAAGGTATGTTTACATTGACTGTTGATTCTTTGCATGTTTATGCTTGCCAAAGACACCAAAAATTCTTTTTTTTTTTTTAGCTCATTTACTATTCCCAACTAGAGACTTCCTTCTAGCCCTCCCGACAATACCTGTCTCTGTTGGCAAGAGGTAACTATTTCTAACACTTGCCCTACAGTTCTATATAAAATAGGCATCTCTTATGCAATAAACCTCACTTTACGTAAGCATATTCCTGGTCACTCAGATATTGTTGGAATCTGAAACATGTTCAATAAAAAATCAATTTCATACTAAAGTCCAGGTATCGCATTTTCCTTTCCTCTCCCATAATGCATGAACCAAAACATTTTCCAGCCCTGATCAATCCCAGAGTGATTTTCATGGCAGTGAGTCAATTATTGTAATGCTGTACGTGGCATGCTTATAACATCCCTTATGGCAACTTTTCTTTTGAGATTTTTATTCTCGTACCTGTAGGAAATTCGTGTCTAGACTTTTTCTTAAGCTAAACTTCTACCTTTGCTGTTGGTCTAATTCATGCTCCACCAATTAGCCCCTTTCCTCTCCTTGTCAGACTCCCCTTCCGCACACTCTAATCACTCTGACCGCAACCCACCAATGGAATGTGTAGCTGGTAAACAAGGCTAAGAACCAAGCCAAGGTACATCATTCCCGTTCTTAAAAACCTCTGTTATTCCCCGGGACTACAAAACAAATCCTGATTTTTAAAAATGACACCCCAGGTCCTTTACATGCTCACTCCAGGTGACCGTTGTAGTATCATGTCCCACTCTATTTTACTAGAGACTTCTTTTAGCTACATGGCTTCCTCTAAACCTGCCTCTGTGTCCTTGCTCAGGTTATTTCTTCAGTCTGGAATGACTTTCTTCTGCCAGCTTCCTATGCTGGGTGAGATCCTCCTCATCTGTGAAGTCTTAGCTCCGATTCACCACAGCCAATGCCTTCCCCATCCTCTTAGAAGCCATGCCATCTTCCTCTGAGAACCATCTCTCTCACCTGCAAAGTCAGTGAAAAATACCCAGTGAGCCTGGAGGTGGACAGCCCAAGGTGTCCTCACTGGACCAGGCTCCTCTGCTTTCCACACCCTGCGGCTTCCATCCTTTTTGGTGCTTCAGTTTGCACAAGCACTGTTCCTCCTCTAGCTTCCCATCCGCTCTAGGGAGAAGAGGGGGAAGGAAGCCACAAGAGGAATGGCACCTGCATGAGGAAAGCAACTTCCCAGAACAGTGAGGGCAAGGGGTCTGGGTGCATCACCAGCTTGAACCAATTACAGGTGGTCTATTCGTCAAGGGAACACAAGCAGCTGGGGTCCCGGCAGGATTTGCCCTGAAGGTTCTTCCCTTTCCTCTGCTCCCACGCTGATCTGTTTCACAGGATGGTCCATTGTTGATGCCTCTCTTCACTAGGTTTGAAGTTCCTTAATGATATCTCATGACAGAATCTCAGCAATACACCTAATTACTCATGTTCACTTAATGGGCAGAAAACACATTGACAGACCCATTAAAGCCAATCTCCAGCTTCACCTGTCCTCCCAGGAGGCCACCAGAGCTGGGTGTGGTGGTGGATGGGGAGTAAGACAGAGATACAGAAACACCACCTTTCTTTGTCATTGTGGTTCTCCACAAACATACAGACTCATCCACACACGAGAAGCAATGGTTTCAATCAATATTCTTCAGAAACAGGAGGGCAGAAATCAGACCAAAGGTGAGGCTGCTTCCAACGGACAATCCAAATAGGTATTTTTTTCTCCCACAACTTTTGGAAGAACTTCAGTGGAAATCATTGAGGCCTGGGGCTTCTGTCTATGATGATCTGGCACTTAAGGTCTCAGGGTAGAAGGGTCAAGGCTACCCTCATTGAGTTTTTAGTACGATCTGACCCGTTAACTGTAGCTGGCCCTGAGGAATACAGAGTAAAACTAAAGATGCCCTATGGTTCAGCAAGGAATCTCGGTTCTTGTTCCCCTGTATGTCATCCATGCCTGGACGCCATTCTCGCATCTCCTGACATCACATCATCTGTACTACAGTCAATACATTATTTGTATTTTATTCAGAAGTCCCTGGGACATCCTTTAGAGTTGTTTTCCTGGATGTCCTCTGAGATGGCACCCCCCGGAGTCTGGGATGTTCTCACTCCTCTCTGTTGGGTCCCACCTCCCACGGGTACCGTCTGGTCTTCACTGCTCTTCTGTTTGCATCCAGCAAAGCACTCAGCAGCTCTGCACATTATTCAAAAACCCATACACTCACAAAAAAATAACGTTCAAATATTTCCTTTGCAACTGTTTTATTCAAAGCAAATTCAAAAACCTAATATATTTTCCTTTAAAAAATAGTTTTTAAAAAATAATTTTATAACTAGTGATGTTTCTTATCTTACTCTCAAAATATTAATTTGTATACTAAGTTAAAGTTCTCTGATAGCCATGTACATTCTAATCTTTTCTAGGTATCTATGAGATTTCATATCCAAAAGCCAACACTACTTTTCTAAAATTAAGAAGAAAAAGTCCTTGTTCCCAATGTAATAGACAATTGCTCCAACAGGTAAAAAAAAGGCCTTTGCTTTTGGCCAAATGTCGGGTCTTGATTTCTGTTGTGTGAAACGAAGTATTTTGTTTTTTTCAGAGAATGGAAGGAGCCTGAATTCTTTAGGGTTGGTTTTTTGTTTTCTTTTGTCTCAAAGATACGTCTAAAGTGGGTATCTGAACCTCATGATGATTGGGCCTGTGCAGTCCAGCTTTGAGATGGTATTTTCACATCAGGGAAGATGACATTAGGCAGCTGTCTTGTATGTAATCCAAGCATCTCAGCATTGCCACCTTAGGTCCCTCTAATGAAGAAGACAAGACTCCAATTTTATTTCACCAACAAATAAAGTACATGGCAGTTGGGAGGCATGGGGGAGGGACAAGAACATGACATAAAAATAAATACTTTACACACGTTTTCCCATGTCTAAAAGTGTTAACATTCTAACTGAAGAAGATTGGAAGGTAATTACCTAACTCAATTATTTATAAAAAAATATAAAAACACACAAACCATGTGATGCAAAAAAATCTTTTTAATCTAAAAATTCATTTCCCAGGGCTAATTCATTGTCAAGCCCTACCAATTTTTATCAGTTTATTAGACTAACAAGAGCTATTCAGCATTTTCGTCAAAGTAAGATAATATATAATAGATTTCGATAAACCTTTCTCAGTGAGGATATGATACTGCAGGCAGTTCAAGGAAAAATAGCCGTAACTTTTTCTTTGGTGTAACCAAAAGGATATCCAAAAGTTAGCAAATATTGATGTTTCAAGTGATAAGAAATTGCCAAATGGAAGTTTAAACTCTGGTAAAAACAGCTGTACGAGGAAAAGCTCCACCCACAGTTCTGTAGTGCAAGTTTTCAAATTTCATTCTGAAAAATAAGTTTATTTCATAAGCAGGAAACAAATTGCAGCAGTGTATCACTCGCTCCTCTGCCTTCTCTCACCCTCTGCATGTGCACACCCTCATTTCAGTTCTCCAAGGTCCCCACTCTAAAGGAGGAAATTCATTAAAAAATTACCCACGTTTCTAAAAATCGGGCTCAGAGTTGTGTCTGTGGCTGCACAGCAGCAGGCTCTGACTACAGCGTTGTCCCTTCCACATGTTTGTCATTTTTACAAAAAAGAAACAAAGCCTTTTTTCCCCCAGAAAAAAGTACCTGAACCCATTAGTCACTTAGCCTTTCCCCACCTCTCGGGTTAACCACGAAAGCACACCTGTGCATATACCCATGTGTTCTGCGCACTCAGAACCAGCAATTCCACCACCTCGTTCTTAAAGTAATGGTCCTCTCCCTTCTGGAATGCACTCATTTCCACACATACTTTCAAAGCATCACCACCTAGTCCAGAAGCCTCCATTACTCTACCTGTGTCTTTTTCTCCTCACATATCTGTACACGTTGTGTGTCTGTATTTTTTTAAACATAGAAAGTGTTCAAAATGCACACATACACATCTATTCACACACACCCAACATTTAACAATAATAACAGCAACAAAATCTTCCCCAGGAAGCACTTTCAGAAGTTAAGCTTCTACTTGCTTTTAAGCCACAGGGCAAGTGCCAAGTGAGTCCTGAGTGACCCTCATCCACGGTAGGCACGGCAGTGCCCGGGGCCACAGCACACACACGGGTGGGATCCCTGGGCAGACAGTGAAGGGTTCCTTGGGCTTCTTAGAGCGATGGGTTGTGCATCTCCCCCACGTCACCTGGAGATTCCACTCTTGCCCCTAACTTGCTTCCTTCAGAGGACCCCTGCACTGTTCCGACAGGCCCCTGCCCTGGGCACTGGTTGTCCCATCTGTGGGGCCACATTGCAGGCTGCCCCCGTCCATGTCATCCCCCACCAGTCCGTCCAGGGAACAGCCCCTTGCAGCGCCCAGGACACGGCGAGCCCTGGTGTCCACGGGCTCTGGGGCTTCCCCTTCACCTTCCGAAATGACCGTCATGGGGCTGCTCTGGATGCGGTTCCGCAGGCTGTACCTGCTGCTGGCTGCAGACGGTGGGGTTCGACTGCGGCCATACCTGGGGCCGGAAAAGGAGAGACTCCGAGGCATCAAGCCTTCGTTCCTGGCCCACTCCTCCTGGGCCCTTCTGTTCTTGCTCGGGGAGCAGCTGGACGGGCTGTCGGGAGCATCTGGCGCAGGCTCCAACCTTGACCTCTGGAACCGAGGGTCTGTGTTCTTGAGCATCTCGGCTGCGGACATGCGGGCACTGGTGTCTGACCGACTCCCCTTTTTCAGCAGCAGAGCTTTGAAGTTGTCACTGCTGGTGCTGCTCTTGCGGACACTTCTCTGAATGGATCCCACCTGCTTTGGGGAGGCCAGGCTGGGGGCGGCACCGGTGGGCGTCACTGGCGGGGAGGGAGAATGGTTTCTGGTGTGATCGTCCTCTGAATCTTTACGGCCAAGGACTTTCCTCTTGGACCTGAGATTTAATAGCATTAAGATAAAGGTTAAGTCCAAATGGGCCACTGGATGTCAGCCACAACCGCCACGCTTATCTTACTGCACATTCAGGTCACCATCTACGTAATCCTCCAAGCACCCACGCACAAGAGTAGCTCATAGTCTTTACCATATGTGCCCAGGACCAGCTATAATTACTAACTATGGCCTCTCTTCTCCAAACTCCACCCTCACTGGATCATTTTGAAACAAATCTCAGACATAATAACTGGATAGGACCATTACTAAAGTTTTTAATAACTGTCATTTCTAATTTAATTCTCCTACATTGCACTGATCCTGACTGGATTTCATGGTTCTGGCAATGAAAAGGCCTATCAGATAAGTCAATTTCCAGAATACCCGACCCCCTCTACCCAGAAGGGCCCCCACCCAGGTTGTAGAACAATTCTACACGAGTCTGACATGAAACCAGTCTTCCTTGGCTCTTAGCGGGCCACATGGCAGCTCCTAGAAGGCCAACGGTCCAGAAAACAAAAGCGAACCGCCCGCCCCAGGTCCTGTTTCGTGACTCATGTCAGGGAACTTCTAGCGGATCAAGAAAATGTGCGGGCTGTGGGGAGAGTATGAGAGGAGGGGCCTTCAGGGAAAGTGAAATGTTTCCTGCAGGTATTTCTTGTCCTCAGTCGCTAAGAACTCCCCTGTTCCATGTGTTTTCTGGTGAGAATGAGTCAGAGACAAAGCAGATGAGCCAAGTGGCCCCTTAGGATCTTTTCATAACAAGACTCAGTGCGCCAGGAACCCCTGAGCCAAGTACAGGTGGGCTTGCTTTAAGGACACGTGGTGGATCTGATGACTAGAGATGCGGGAATATTTCCTTTTCTGCTATAAAATCCTAGAATATGGAGCAGGGAAAGGTTGAGAGGATGCTAACTGTACGCACAGATCAAGGGTCGAACCTGAGCACTACCAACTTCCAGCTGTGTGACCTTGGGCCATTACTCATCTATACCGCACCTCGGTGTTCATCCTTGTAAAATGGGGGTGATGATTTCAGCCTCACAGGTTTGTGAGGATTCAATGTGATAAAAGAATCCTTGGAGTCACATAGACCTGGGTTCACTCCCAGTGCTTCAAGAGACCTGGTTCAGTTACCTTGAGCAACTTAAAATTTCTGATCCTGTTTCCTATATGGAAAGGGGGAGTAACAGCAGATAGCACGTAATTTATCGAACAAGATGGATGCAATACCAGTCATAAAATGTCAGGCACAGAGAAGGTGCTTAAAAAATCTTTGATTATTACTTAAGAAAATATAATTTCCCTTCCTGCCTCCAGGTCAGGCTCCAGTGCTGTTTTCATGTGACCAGCACAGCAAGGCACGGGGGAGGGTGGGCCATGATGGCCGCCCTGGGTTTGATGCTCCCAGGATCCTCGCCCTGCTTCTGGCCAAAAAAAGGAGCCACCGAAGCGGAAACCGGAGTAGTAAGGACGCAATTCCCAGGCTGAAAGGTGGCCAGACCTGACGTGGCACTGGCCCCTTTGGGAATGCAGAGCCTGCCTATGGTATCCAGGTCCAACGGTCCTGCTCAGCTGTCAATAAAAGCAATGTTCTAGAGAAAGCTAACGAGTGACGGACAGAAACCGTAGAAATGCTGACATCTCAGAACTGTAGAGCTGGAAAAGACTTCAGACGGTTTGGTCTGACCAGAGAAGGTACCTGAGGCCTAAAGGGTGAAGCCACACAGCTGAATACAAGAACTGGGACCTCAGGAAGTATTTTCCATTTATAGCACATGGCTTTACAATTTCTACAGGTTGCCCCCCCCAAAGCACCGTTGCCCATCCCATTGTTGCAGGTTCTGGTTTGTGATGTCATTTTTTTTGTTTGGTTTTTCAACGAAGAGGATGTGCCGAGTGCCACACAACAACCCACAGCTACCCTTGATTAACGCTATGGCCTTTAACTGCAGACCCAGAATTAAGAGACGGGATGGAAATTTATAAAGAGTAGTGTTGTTTCCCAAGAACAGCTGTCCTCCAAAATGAGAATGAAGTCTAAAGATTTGATTTCTCTGCTTTTATATTGCGTGTGTATTTTTAAAGAAGATGGCTGTAAAAGGTGCTTAAACAGTTAACTCTGGCTTGAAAACTAATTACTTCAATGAATATAAAAATTTCACACCTCAACTGGTGTGCTACATGTTCCATCTGGCTTCCAATCTGAAGGGAATCTATTTGCATTCTCAAACTTGAAAGCTGTGTTTCAATTTAGATATTCTTTACTTTGAACTGTTAGCTTAGGTACTGAAGGGGCTCTAAAACAAAGCCCTAACCATCGCAGCCTTTAGGTGGATCTGGACTATGTCTGCTAGCCTATTGTTTGCGCTAAAATAAAAACGAGCGCGTGCCCTTGGCTTTCTCTTACAATCCTGCCCTACGTGGCCTTCACGGCTACCATGCGCACACAGGACGATTCAGACAGGCCAGTTCCTACACCTGCTGCAGACGTGATTACGCTCTAGGTAGAATTCCCTGGTAGGACAAACCTCAAATTTTTTAGGGCTTCAAGAAGGTTGCTAAATAAAATGCGGAGAAGATCGTTGCCGTATTTTTAGGAAAAGCGTGTTGTAATTTGGGCCACAACAGTTGGGTTCTCACTGAGACCAAGTATTTAGCACACAGAGCGGCCAGGCCACACATCTCCCGCGAGGACTGCTGTTATAAATGCACACGCCTGCACAGTTAGCAGCCCAGTGCCTTCCATACTAAATGAAAGCCAGCGAGTCTTGGAACAACTTCCAAATAGTTACATACCAATTGGTTTCATTTAACACAGAAAATATTGAGTGCTTATTATGTGTCTACCATGGCTAATCTTAGAAGCAGCTGTGTAAGCCACTAGACATGCCATCAATGTCAATTTCAAAGATTGCATCATTGTTCGTTTTCCTGTTTCCAGACATAATTTGGTAACTAGCTACCTTTTTATTCCTAATGATATCAAAGAGAACAGTCAGACACGGAAGAGTCTGTGGAACAGGATGTTAAAGGAACAGTGCGGTCTTTTGGGATATTGTACCAATACTAAAGCCAAGAGGTAAGAAATATTAATCTCCACAAACACCTTTATCTGCCAGCTTTTTCCCCCCTCCCAAATCAGGTGTTTGTGTTGCATGAGGAATTTCAGGTAGGGACAGCACTATGCTTTCATCACATGCAATAGTTTCCGTTATATTCCAAGAATTGGGAAAATGGTCACACACAAGGTTAGTCACACAATCAGAATTTTTTGTTTCTGGGAGGAAAAAAAGGAACCTTGATTCAGGGCAAAGCATAAGGACGTGTAAGTGATCTGAAAATACTGTGGTGAAGAAGTCTAGGAAGACGCAAAGGTTTTATATAGAAAGTACTTGCACATATACAATCTTAATCGTTTCTACAATGTCACTGTTGTGAGAGTACTTGGCTGTTTACATCTAGAAAAACGAGGCATTAAATAAAACTTTAGTGTTAAGTCCTATTCACTCATAGTACAGGCAGTTCTTTTAAAAATATTTACTCTTTATTTTTTCAAACACAGTAATCTCTCATGCCAGTAGGTGGCACTAGCAGCATACAGTAAAACAAGTAGATTTACTTCCTTTTGCTCCTGCTTAAAAAAGATGTACTCGCTTATTGAAACATGCAAGCGGCCAAAGAAATTGCACTATAAAATCCTGTTTTTTCTGTAAAATAAAGACAATGCTGCGCCGTTAGGAAGTTCCTGTCCTATAGCGCTAGTCTGTGTGTCTCACGTCCGCAGAACACAGCCTTCCTCCCCTGGACGGGACCAGGGCCGCTCTCATCCAACTGAAACACCCTGTCATGTGACTCACACGTTGCATTGCTGACCAGCAAGGGCCGTGCTGACCAGAGGCAGCACTCTGAGCCTGAGCCCCATGTCATCGTAAAAACGAGCGGAACACGGTAAAACAGCAACCGGAGTCCGAGGAAACGAAAATATAGAAACACACGAAAATAAATCAAGGTAATGAAAATAACCCAGTTAATGAAACCTAATTGGGTGATAGAAGAAACCTCGAGAAATAGCAACTGAGGAACCATTTGGAAGAGGGGGCCTCAAGAAGGAGAAGGAAATGCGAGGAGCTGTGGGTACCTGTGAATAGCTGCAAAGAGGTCTTCCGTGGTCCGGGGTCTGCTGGGGGTCATCACCTCCTCACCCCCTTCCTCCTTAAGTAAGTCGAAGGCCTCTGGGGAAGAGGGCTCCGGCACCCCGGCTGCGGAGAAGCAAGCGGCAAACACCAGGTTCACAAGTGACTTGAATTTCAGGCTTGGCCAAGCCCCCAGTACGCTCCCCTGTCATGCCTGACCACGTGAGAACCATGGGGTCTGGAGTCTGGCATTTTATAAAGACGGGGAGCACGCTGGCCAAAGCTCTTTCTTTTGTGTTCAAGCCTAGAACTCCCAATGAAGCTCTTAAATCGTGCTGTAACATGACTTTGTGGCTCTCCGGAAGGGGAGTACTCAGTGCTATTTAATACCCAGCCTGCTGCTGATCACTCCCCCCAGCCCCCCACCTCCTCTGTTCTCTGTCCTTCTGAAAGCTCTACCCTTAGATCTAGATTTTTTTTTAACATTTCACAGCATGCCAAGCTGGCAACCTAAGGAAACGGACTGCTGGCTCTAACGGGCACTCCCACCAGCCCTGTCTGCCTCGGCTGCACATGGTCGGAGAGGAACAAGAGAGAAAACGGACTCACGCCCTGGGTCCTGCAGAGCCGGGCAGCGCTGCTCCCCATGGCCCCCGCGGTCCACGCTGTTCTCGGGGCCGGGCTCCTCCTGCGTGGGGGCTGGCGAGGCGCTGGGCTGCACCATGGGGGCATGGGCTCCCCTTCTGCCGGGGGACGTGGGTCCTGCAGCTCCTCCCTCGAGAACCGAGCTGCCGGAGGAGCCGGTCTCATCAGCACCAGCCGGCGCTGCACCAGCCTCGTCGGCCTCTCCCCTCGTGGGGCTGGGCACCGCTCCACTCACGTTCCCTGCTGGCTCCGCTGTGCAATCTCTCTGCGGGGGTGGCACCACCAGGAACAGTTTGGGCTTCTTGGAAATGGGGGGTGGCTTCTTGCTGGGCGAAGGTCCGGGGGCCCTCTGCAGCGGGGCGGGCCCGGGGCCCGACCCGGCCCCCGCCTCCCCGGCACTGGCACTGCCCGGGCTGCGGCTCGGGCGGCCGCGCTCGGCTGCACCGTCCCGGTGACCCTGGCTCGGGCTCTTGGCAGCAGTGGGAAGCGGGCTCGTGGCGGAGGCAGGCTGGCGTTCACTCTCCATTTCATTTATGCTATTTCGGGCTCTCAGGAAGGCAGATGGCTTGAAATGATACTGGGGCACCGGCGGGCTTGGCTTTTCCTGAGACGCTGGCTGGCACAGCGGAGCTCCCTGGGTCCCCGAGTTCCTCCTCACCGGCCTCAGCTGCACCGTCTGCAGGGCCTCGGCGGTGATGAGGGGCAGGGGGGGCCTGCCGCCCTCCTCCGCGGCCCCCGGGGACCTGCAGGCCTCCTGGGGGGCGCCTGGCTGGCCAGACTTCTTGAATGAAGGCCTGGCACCTTTCATCCATGCGGGGTCGAGTGGTGGGGCAGGAGGAGGGGCACAGGAGGGCAGAGCCGGTGGAGGGGGCAGCGCCGGGGCAGGTAAGTCCCGAAGGGGGCTCCGGGCGGCGGCGGAGGGAGGAGAGCGGCAGGGAGGGAGAGCCTCTGGCGGCGGCGGGGGGAACAGGGGAGACCGAGGCAGAGCAGGGCCCTCGGGGAGGTCCGCTGCGGGCGGCGGCGGCGGGAGGAGGGGAGACCTGTCCGCAGGGCCTGGAGACGAAGGCGAGGGCAGGGAGGCCGGCGCCGCGTCCTGCCTCCTCACCGTCCCGCCCCCCTCCGTGGACGTGTTCGAGGACAGGGACGTGGACGACGAGGAGATGGAGAGCGAAGACACCAGGGAGGACTTCCTTTCCGGAACCTTGGGCTTGGGCTTGCCCCTCCCGGCGGCGGGCGACGTGGGCTTCAGGGACACGGGCACGGGCGTGAGCGCGGTGGGGGTGTTGGACTGGCTGGAGTAGCCGCTGGACGGGGAGGTGACGCGGGGGGCCT
Source organism: Murina feae (assembly GCA_004026665.1). NCBI lineage: Eukaryota > Metazoa > Chordata > Mammalia > Chiroptera > Vespertilionidae > Murina > Murina feae. Next base: position 18,511 of record PVJC01000029.1, read on the forward strand.
TCTCGGGCGACGCGGCCTTGGGTTTGACGGGGCGGCCGGGCACGTGGGGCGCGGCGGCCCCGCAGCCCTCGTGGATGTGGCGGCCCGGCCCGTTGCCCGCTGGCCCGCTGCCGGCCGCGCAGCCCCCGCCGGGGCTCGCAGGGTCCTCCGGGCCCGCGTAGTCCATGCAGTAGCCCCACGGGTCCGCGTACTCGGACCTGAGGCTGCTGGCGTCGCTCTGGGACGGGGTGGCCCCGCCGGGCGCGCAGCCGTGGGGCGCGGAGGCCGAGGCCAGGCTGCTGCCCCCGCTGACGGTGCTCTGGCTGCGGGAGCGCGGCAGCCACGGCTCCTCCAGGTCGCTGCACGGGCTCTGCGAGGGCGACAGGCCGCCCGGGCCCCGCAGGCTCAGCTGCAGCGAGTGCTGCAGGGAGGCGATCAGGCTCTCGTTGAGCACCTGCCCGTTGGCCTGGGCGTTCTTCTTGGGGACCCTGCGCAGGGAGTCGGTCCGGGAGGGGGGCAGAGGCGGCTTCTTCGCTTTCTTCAAGGAGATGTTCCGGGAGTGGGATCTGTCCCCTTGGTTCTTCGGAGCTCTTCCATCGAAAACGTTGACCACGCTGTGCCTGGGGTTCCCAAAGCCATTGCTGCTGCTGCTGCTGCTGCTGCACAGGCTCCGGGGCCCGGGTCCAGCATCGGGATGCACAGATGCGTCGTAGCCGTCGTGGTCCTCGGAGTACAGAGACCTGGCGCCCTCTCCGTGGGATGTGCGGTCCAAACTGCAGCTGCTCGCGTTACTCCCAGGAGTGGAGCAGCCAGGAGTAGCCAAGTGAGGCTTCAGGGGCGATGCCCGCCCGCTCCCCGTGGCACTGTGTTCCCAGGGCTCCCCGCCTCCTGAGCGACCGGGCTCGCTGCTGCCGTCCACGGCCTGGGGGTGGGCTGGGAAGGACGGGTTCCTTCCACAGGCGTAGGCCGCGGCTGGGGACCCGTTCTCCTGCTTTGCTGGGGTGTGGAGGGCGACCGAGTCGCAGAGGGCCAGGAGCGTGGCTGCCCTGGGCGGGTGGGGGTCGAAAGCCTGCGAGCCGATGGTGGAGGGGCCCTCACTCCAGGTCCCCCCGGGGGGCTGGCGGTCCCCCTCACCGGGGTGCCTAGGCAGCAGGTGGTCTCTGGATCTCACCTTCGCGTGGCAAGAGGAGCTGGTCATCCTGCTGTCCAGCTGCCCCAAACTCGCAGCGGTCTGAATAGCAATAACCTCAGAGGAGGAGGAGAGGGTGGCGTTGGGGATGACGCTGGTGCTGTACGTCCCGTGGGGAGACACCACGCGCGCTGGACTGGCTCCGTGTTCACTCTCAAAGCGCCACAGCCCCTGAGACTTGGGCCTGAAAAGTGTTCCGGTCCTTGAGGCGCCTGCTAACTGCCCTCGGTTTTCGAACGCGCCATCCAGATGTTGCGCGGCGCCCGGCCGGGGCTCGAGGGGCTGGATGCCGGCCCTCGCCCCCGACCGGGGGAGGCTGTGGAAACCCGCGTCGGTGTTGAGGCGGGAGGGGAACACGATGCCCGCGGAATCGCTCAGCACAGACATGTTCCCCGAGGAGCCCGAGAAGTGGCTCATCTGGGCGGCAATGCCCTGCCCCTTCTGGGCCCTGATTCTCCGCATGGACGGCGGCACGACCTTCACCTCCTCCGTCTGACAGCTCGAGTCCCGGGTTTCCGAGCGCAGCCCCGCAGACCGGCAGCCACCGAGCCTTCCTAGGGTGGAGCAGTGGTCCGGGGCGTACACCGAGGGACCCACACCATCCTGGCCGGTGCCAGAGGCTGTGGATAAAGCAGGAGGCGGCTTGTTACCTAAAACTCGGTCTCTTAGTTCATCACCTGAACCCTCACCTCCTCCCGACTCTGCTGTACTTAAACATCACACACGCGCGCGCGCACACACATGCACACCACACACAAACTTCGCTATTTCATCTCGTTTCTTTCCTCCTGTAGGCACCTGAGTGAGTTTAGTCACCAAATAGCTCCTAAAATAAAAATGCTTACTATGAATTTCATGTACTTAATGGGTACTTCAAATCCTCCTATAGATTAAGTGTGCATATGGAATTCTTAGGTACCCCTTTGAGAGCAAGGCTGAGAGCTCTGGGGAAGGTTTACTTTTCAAGCAACCTCCTTTCGGTTTTGTAAAGATTCCAAAGTAGCCAGCGCCTGCCCAGAGCATGTCTGTCACGCAGGGACTGACTTTTCCAAAGACAGATGAATGTAGCAGTTCAACAATAGGGCTCCAAAGAAGCCATTTATGAAGGATATGGGTATAAAACAGTGTTAATTTCTATGGCAGAAGAAAATCCAAAGAAAAAGAAAAATGATTTATAGGCCCATCTGTGTTTCAAATATTTCTATTATCCAACTCAAGCCATTATCATCTGTCTGTCAGTGACATTCAAAATTCAACAGCAATCTGTTGTGTTCTGGTAGGGAAAAAGCAGCGGGAACTGATCCAGTGAGCATTTCCTCAAATTGGCGTTATTCATTTCTTGGAGCTTTACAAAAAGAAAAAAGCACAAGGCAGGCCAAACAGGGAGGGAAGTGGAGGAGAAAACACCTTAAATGTAGATAACCGATTTCAAATACCTAGGAAAAAAGAGAAGCTTTAAAAAAAAAAAGTGAAGGCAAAATGTACAGAGGAAAAAAAATCAATTCATGCAGAGTAATCATTAGGACAAATTAAGTCTTGAAAATTAGTAGCAAAACCACAGTTCTCTCTACACTATTCTCACCCAACAAAGACCCAAAAAGAGCTCAAGCAGGGGCTTGCTGAGTGACGCTGGTTGGGCACCCACCAGCACCACTCCCTGTTCACTGGCAAGCACTGGTGGTGATGGGATTCTGAGGCACTCCCTCCACACCCCATATAAATCCCCGAGTGCATCTAAGCCTTGTGCTCATCCAAACAGCAAAGCACTTAACTAAAATGGCAGCAATGTTCCTGGTTCAAACCACAAGGAGATGTCACCCTGTGGAGGCAGCACCCAGCACAGAGCCCTTCCCTTCACTGTGCTGACGGAGAATCACTTTCGGACTTGTATCTCTACCCAACAAGATCCACTTCCTTCTCCTTCCTCTCTGCCAAGTACCCACTCATTAAAGATACACGCAAACTCACACACGCACACACACATATGCATATGAGGTTCTCCCTTCCAAAGAGCAGAAGCAAGCAAGAGGGCAGGAACAGAAGAAAAATCCACTTTGAGGAAAGAGAAAACAAAAGTACACATTTTGCCATTTGGTACAAGGTGGGAGCCTGACTTGTATGGCTCTATCAGTTTGTACCCCTTTGATTCCAAACATTCAAGATACCTATTCTGCTCAGTGATGGGTTTTAATATCCCCCCCCCCAAAAAAAAAATTATAGTAGCTTTTGCATAGGATCAATGGTAGTTTTTAACAGTGTCTAAGGACCATAATGTCCTGCTTATTTCAGGTTGCAATTTTGAACGTGAAACCATCCTAGGCTTCTGGAAATGGGAATATAGCCACTTCTTCCCCATCTACAGCCAAGTACAATTTCTTATTAAGATAACCGTGTTTTTCTAAAGACCTTTAAAAATGGAAAAACTCGTATATATTTAACAGAGAGGCCACCAAAATTCTATCCCCAAAACAGGTCCTCCAATATTTTCACACTACAAAAAGTGTCACAATATTACAGATTCAGATGCTACATTGATTAGAATTAAAGATCAAAACCAGACTACGACAAGAGAACTACAAACAATTATAAACAATTAGATGCTGCTAAAAATATTGATGGGATTTATCTGATTTAAAAATATAGTGTAAAGAAATAATTACATATATATTTTTTTACTCATTATATAATACTATAAGGGTTTTTCAATTTTTAAAGAATATATGTAATCAAAGATAGAAATCTACTAGTTAATTTTAAGGTTTACATAGGATTTTTTAGAAGTCCTATCAGTACCTGTAACTAATATAATATTGCATGTCAAGTATAATTGAAAAATAAATCTTAAAAAGTCTTGGCAGGTCTTTAGTAATGTCTTTAATACAAACTATCAGAAATTATTCAGAAGGCGATTCCTTTAAATGAGGCTTTTTCTGCTTGGGAAACACATATTGGGATAAGTTCCAGAAATAGCCAAATATAATTACACACCAACAAAATAATCCTATCTGAGTCTAAAAAATAAAAGAAACCTCACAATAGAGTGTTCAAATATATTTCAACGTATATTTAAGATAAGATTAAAGAAAAAATTAAAATTTTATTCAATTTATTTAAATGGAAGGCAACAAATAATAAGTCATCAAATATACTTTGGAAGTAAACAGAAAATATCACATCCTTGATTTTGAAGTGTTATATATTAGCTAATCTCTAGAGCCCATTTACGTATTTTGAAGTAAAAGCTGCATATAATTAAGCATAATATAAATATAACTCTAATTCTGGACACACCTCTGGTTAGATTTTTTAAAAATCCAAAGCCCTGGCCACCTGGGTAGTGTTTAGTGGACAGGACAGCTAGAAAATTCTTAAAATGAATAAAGGAAAAATATGATTCATTTTTTCCCTAAATGTTACTGTATTCAAATGTTATTTTTCCCTTATTCTATCCACCATTCTTTCCAATTAGTCTACCTATAAAACTAGTCATTGTGCCCTGGCCAGTGTGCACAGTGGTTAGAGCACTGGTCCTGCACCAAAGGGTTGTGGGTTTGATTTCCAGTCAGAGGCACATACCAGGGTTGCAGGTTCAGTCAGGGTGAGCGTGGGAGGCAACCAACTGATGTGTCTTTCTCACATCAATGTTTTTCTCTCCCACCCTCTCTTTCACACTCTCTAAAAATTAATGGAAAAAATATGCTTGAGCCCTGGTTTGGCTCAGTGGATAGAGTGTCGGCCTGTGGACTGAAAGGTCCCAGGTTCAATTCCGGTCAGGGGTATGTACCTTGGTTGCAGGTACATCCCCAATAGGGGGTGTGCAGGGGGCAGCTGATCGATGTTTCTCTCTCATCGATGTTTCTAACTCTCTCTCTCTCTCCCTTCCTCTCTGTAAAAAGTCAATAAAATATGTTAAAAAAATCCTTGAGTGAGGATAAAAACAAAAAATGAGAGTCCTTGTCTGTTTTTTTTTTTTAAACTAGTTTTAACTTAGATATAGTTGTCTCAGTTGACCTCCAGCTGTGATCCAGGTCATGTCATTGACTGTGCAATGACATATCAACTGTTGCACATCTGGCAACAATCACAACATTGATGATATGGGGAAAGCTATTTTCTTTCCTCCAGCCTTAGTAGTGGTTCCATGTCACATACAAAAGAGAAATAAACATGAACTCCAGGGACTCAAACATTCATTTAAAAAATATTACAATGACAGAAGATACGAGATACCAAGTTGGCCGAATCATTCCAGTGAGGTCAAAGAGGCAAGTGAGTGATTGGCCCATACTGGTTAGCTTAATAAAAAAATGATAAATGTTCATAATTCTGAGGTTCTAAAATTCATATTGCATGCATATGTAGATAATTCATACTGAACACTTAATGTGTATGTGCATCTTATCTGGGCCAAATTATTCTTATACCCTTTGCACAAAGCCATCCAAAACCTAGATTTCCAACCAATTTGGATGGAAAGCCAATTAAAATGTAGCCTACCCTTGAAACATCAACCTTGTTATCTTACAAAGGGTCTATCTTTAAAGTTGCTCCTTTTGGTTAAGAAACACCTCTTAAAGATCAGTTCAAATACAAACGTTCCCTGAGTCCTGTAAGAGATTAGCTCATTAAGCACCTACTGAATATACATGCACATATTAATTTCTCAAGTTAATTAGCCATCATCTTAAAAAAAGAAAATAAGTTTGAAGGAACAATACGGAAGGACTGGCCACTAAAAAAAGCAGCATGTGGGGGCCTGAACCAAGGGCAGACCGCACAATCCTGTGGGTGTAATCTTGCCTTTGTTCTAACCCCTACGTTCTGGGATAAGATGGGCACCTGGACGTCATCTGGGCCACTGGAGCTACCTAGAGCAGAAATGAAGCTCCGCTATTCTGTCTCGTTGCTGCAGTCCGGAAGGCAGAGCATACGTACTGGGGGACTGAATGGCAGTCAAAGAGGAAATGCCAGGTAAAGAAGAACGAGCAGGGGTGCTGGGAAAACATACATAGGAATAGTGTCTGTCTATAGCACCTGGGAGCTGAAATGCTACCTCAAAGTGCTCTAACAGGCATACCACTGTGGCTAGGATACATTCATTTTAACTAAGAGGCAAGTTCAGAAGGAAGAATTCTGAGTTTCTAGAGTAAAACCTTTAATAGCAAATGAAAGTAAAAACATCAGGTGAAAGTACTCAGAATGAAAGAAGTCCAGAGGTTGGCTGAAGAGAAAGGCACATTCTAGAAGTGTAGTATTAAGTTCCCTACAGTAATTACAATAGCAGCTATTATGCTCAGAGTAGTACCAGATACCGAAGGCTTCAACTTATATTAATTCATTAAATCCAAACAACCCTCCCTTGAATGAGGAAGTAGACTCAGAGAGGTGAAGGAACCAGCCGGAGGTCACCCAGAGAGTTAGTGACAGAGGTAGGGTCCAAATCCAAGCAGCTTGGCGCCAGAGTCCCTGTGCTGACCCAGTCTGCCTTGTTGCCTCTGTAGACATTCCTGATGGGCCCATTAAAAAACAGAGAAGAGGTGAAGATAGAAAGAGGAGAATGAAGAGATTACCCACAGTGTATATACAGATTAGCAGAATCAAATGGATAAGTGAATAATGAAGTAAACAACCTCTTCGATAGCTGTGTTTTTTTATTTTTGTTTTTTTTTTCCTGTTTTTATCATAGGTTGAAAAATACTGACTCAAAATCTATGACGTTGTTTCACTGGAAGTACAGAAAAGCACTATCCAACCTAAATGACTATTTTCTATCATATTAGTAATTACTAATTATCCCACACTGCTGTCTCTTTGACGACAATGCCACAGATATTGTCAGTAATGGTCCATATTCGTAACTTGAAGTTCCAGAATGAGTTTTCAGTTTTATGAAAACTTTAAAATCTAAATGAAAAGTGAATTTCATTGTGCAATTTCCCACTGTTCAAGGTACAGAGATGATGACATAACTGTGAATTTCTACCATTCCAGTGAACAGTTTTCATATAAACTTCTGGTCTTACCTTGTCACCAAAATTCAATACATCATCTGCATGGGGTGTTAAAATTTGTACCCAGTGCCTCATTCAGAAAAGAAGCTGGCCTTCTGGGGCACCAAATGGCTATCAGAATGTATCGATTTCATAAGCATCACAGATGAGGTTAGCATAGGAATGCTGAGCAGCACTGAGGGGCAACAGAATACAGTTCTGATGAGCCATACCTAGCTCCTTCTGTATGTTGTCAGGGACTCCTGTAATAGTCTTTCTCCTTTTGACTTTCTTCGGTCGTCTTACCAGAGTGTCTGTGTAAATTAGAGACCGCCGAAGGCTGGCCTGGCGATCGAAATTCTCCCCTAATGTAGAGTAGTAGAACAAGCAAAGCAATGTTATTTTCAAGCAAGCTGACACCATGCACTTTCTTCCAGAAGCTTGTTGTCAAATGAAAAGAAGGTATTAATAATGATGTTAGCCAGTCATATGGTGATGAATGAATGCTGAAGGGCAAAAAAAGGAAGGAAAGCACATTATCATCATAAGGCTCTTTTCCAATTTCTCTGTGTGTGTGTCCTTCCAAAGGAAGCACCTGCATCTCATTTCCAAATGAGCTGGAGTGGAAAATGCAAATTTGTTAACAACACGCCAGGAGAGTGATTCTATTTTATTTTAAACATGAGTCATCTGGGAAGTGTTCCATCTAGGTCTTCTGGTCTCAGACATCACTCATTACATCAGCGTGCATGTGATAATGGTAATAAATGTATCTTAATCATTTAGTCAACTCCAGAGGCCATCACAGTGTCCCATCCTATGTGATGAAACAGATAACTTAGTCAAGAACTCTTAGATGAAGAGTTTTTCTTCCCGTCACGGAGGCCCACAGTTTGAACAGACTGAGGAAATGAGCTGTGGTGTGAGAACTATAAGGAAAAATAAAAGCCTTATAATGATCAAGTACTTTTATCACAACGAGACCCAGTAGCACTTCTGTTGTTAAAGCTGAACCGCTTCTTTGGTTCACAGTCACTTGTACTAGTTGATCTGAATTTAGACATTTCAGGTAATGCTGCCATCAATCCCCAAATGTCAGATGCACAGGACTTCTTTCTCTCGAGAATGTGAGCTTGTGTGATTGACACACAATGGGAAAACATTAAAAAATAATCAGTTTTTGATTGGTCTGCTTTAAATGACTTGCCAGCTTAATTAAAGAAAGTTAACCTTGTCAAATGGTTATCTCCTCAAAAAGAGATTTTAAAAATACATATATACACACAAATTATGTACTTCCGTTGTTCTTTTGTTGTGAGAAAAGTATAAAAGCATTCTCTCTTTTTAGCAATATTGACACATTAAAAGTGGGTATTTTGAGAACAAGGTACTTTCTATTGTAATAGGAATAAGTTGTAAGTAAAACCTTATCTAATAAAAACAGACGATAAAAGAGCTGAATGACCAAACTGCATTTCACCGACGAAGGAACAAACTTCAACTTGAAAATGCTTGCCTCTTTGTTCCTAATGAAGGAAAATAGAAACCTTGAGAGAAGACCCTGAAACACCAGAAGACACCATCGCTGTAACAAATGTGTCGCTTTGTGCCACAGCATATAAGGTGTTTATAAGTGGCAAGTCATGCCTTCAGTGGTCCATTAGTTCCCTGCAGCTGAGGGGAAAATATTTCCTTGTATCAAGGCATTAAGAATAAACATTGATAGTTGCAGTTAGTCTCCAGTTTTGCTTCCTAAACTAAAACAAAAGATAAATCACTCAAGCTCCCAGGAAATTAAGGAACAAACCATGAGGACAGACATCACCATTAAAGATGTCAAACTCGCCCTAGCTGGTTTGGCTCAATGTTTAGAGTGTTGGCCTGTGGACCAAAGGATCCCAGGTTCGATTCCAGTCAAGGGCACATGCCCCATCGATTCCCAGTGGGGGGCGTGCAGGAGGCAGCCGATTAATGGTTCTCTTTCATCATTGATGTTTCTCTCTCTCTCTCCCTCTTCCTTCCTCTCTGAAATAAATATATATATATATATTTTGGGGGGGAAAAGTTATCAATTAAATAAATAAAAATAAAGGCTTTTATTTTTAATAAAAATAAACTCTCCATCTTGCACTGTTACCTAAAAGGACTATGCTCCCTGCTGGACTATACACATCTTGAAGGCAGGGACTGCGATTCATGGCAATGCCTGACACAAAGTAGTTACTCAATAAATACTGAGTATTCAGTAAATATCTGAGAGAAATCGAGTCATTCTCTTTCACTGAAAAATGGCATTAGTCAGTCAGGCTTACTACTTAGAAATAAATTTTGCTGGCTCAAACATCAACACAAAGCCAGTTTTGTAAAAACTGCTTAAGTATGTTTACCCACTCCTATTTTCCAGGTGGGAGAGTTGTTATCCCACATGGCAGATTATGAAACATACTCATATTACATTTTATTTTAAACATTTTTTTTCTCTTCAACATTTAGAACATGCTGAGTCCCACAGAACTACAACTAAAGGGGTTAATTGGTTTTCAAGCTTGTAGCTCATTGCACGAATGTTCTACCTCTGTGCCTGGCGGGCTTTACTTTGGATTCAAAATAATATATTTGTCGGCACTTTTCCCCCAGCTGAATCTTACTGAAAATCAAACTAGAACGTCAATGTTTACCCAATAAATGAGCACTTGACAATTCCCGACAGGAAGGAACATTTTTATCTCAAAAGTCATCTGGGGCTTTAGAAAATGTCATTTAAATAGCAGGAAACTGTCTAACCTATGTCAATTCAATTAGTAAAAGTGACCATTTTCAATTTAATGCCTTTTTATACCAGAATTATAGAAAAACTACTCCTTTTATGAAATATATGTATGTGTATGTGAACACATGTATCCAGAAAATGGATCAGTACACATGTAATTAGGAATTATATTTAATTTCTACATTCCTAAGAACATCAATCACACAAAAATAAATTGCATTTTGATATAACTCCTATTGCTCTCTTTTCCGTCATTAACCTTTCCTCTGTGGCATTCTGAAGGCCTCCTTTTAAACTTTATGTAATTCATGTCAAACAGGAGAGAATTAAAGCTTAAAGAAACGACACTGTCTCCTGTTGTGACAATGCATTTCATTGTAAATAATTCGTTACTCCTAAAATTCTAGTTACTCTGTTTTAAATTTACTAATCTAACAATAATGAATTTTATCCTAATTCTATTATGGATTGTCATATTTCATAGTATAATCTATTTATAATATTATTCCTGAGGCATTTAATCATACATAATTATATTTCTGCTGCATTTAATCAATCAAATAATGTAATGCATATTCTTACAGAAAATATGCACCTATGTATTTCATTGAGCAATAAACATTGTACTTTGTTCTGAAACATAGCTACTTATAAAAATAATCTTTAAAAAATATGATCTAGGTGAACAAGAATCACATTCAGAAAGATCAATGATGGTATCTGCAAAGAAAATGGATTTAAATGCCATGATATTCTTCCTTTAAGGCTTACGCAAAATAAATGTGTGAAAATGCACATGGGACTTAAAGTAATTCATGCACTTATTTATTACATTTCTCTGGAATTCAAAATGAGTTCTAAAAGTAATTTTTAAGTGCAAAATTTTTAAAAATTCTCTGATAACTATCAAAATGTCGTTAGTCCTTTGAAAGTTACCCAATGGCATGGCGAAAAGCGTTCTAATGGCAGTCACCAGCAACAGTCTCAGAAACACCGCGAGAGGGCTATAGCTTTTACCCTAATTTTTAATGGAAACTCATCCTTACCGGGCACCTGATTCCTTTTAGATTCTAGCCCTGTAAGCCATGCTTTCCACGGCCTGATAATCAATGATGACGATCAGGACTCTATTTCTTTCTAACACACAGTCCAATGGCTGAAGCTATTAACTCTTAACACACCTATTTTGCACTGTGAACATAGCTACCAAGGCGATACAACAGGACAATTTGGTTACTTTTAACAGCTCATCTAAACTTGTGAAATGCTGCCTTTGAACTTCATGTGCCTTGTAATTTGTCACCTTTAATTATCACAGGTGATTAACGCTTGAGCACACTATTCTACAAGAACTTGAATTTTACATGTGGCAACTAATATTTGCATTCTAAATATTTATATTAAAAAATGAACTTTCATTTGAAGATTGTAGAATTCAAATTTTAGGGATCAAAATATAACTTTACCATCCTATTGAGTTTTTTAAAAAATACGTTTTATAGTTATTATTAATTCACTTGATATTTTTATTTCAAGGAATTTTTCCCTCTTTCACCTGACAAAATGAAAAGGTAAAATCTATCATTAAGAAATATCACAAAATTGTTATTTCTTTACTTTTATAAATATTACTTAAAATAGCCCTTTAGGAAAAAAAATAACACATAATTTTTCTTATCCAAAATCACATTTAGAATATGTCTCCATAGAATCAAAATATTTTTTAAAGGTAAGTCAATTTAAAAAGACAGGCTTTAAATGAGTGGCTGGACATGGAGTTCTTCCACATCAACCTTTGGTGACACAGTCTTCTAACTTAAAAGCAATAGCTATTTCACATGTACACGCACAAATGTGTTTTAGTATTCCCTTCATCAAGCAAAGGAATACACACATATTACAGCTTTCCCTCTGATGTATAAAATGCTAAGTGCCTATGACCACAACAACAAAAAGCCACAGCCATTCTCCAGAGTCATCTGAACCCTGTGTGTACTGCGAGGCATACCGGTTATGTTGATAGGAACCACGTCAGCCTGGACTGCCTGGGCATGCAGGCGCATCTTCTCCTCTGGTGTCGGCAAGGGAAGAGACTGGGCCCAGCTCGTCTGAGTACTATGATCAGGGAAGTCACTTGAGGTTGGCGTTTTAGGTCTCCTGATGGAAATGTGTCTCTCCTCTTCCGAGGAGGAGATAGAACCCTGTAGGGGGGATGAGACAAGAGAAGCCACAGTATGTAAAGAGTTGACAGAATTTTTTTTTTTTAATTTAAACTGATTTGAAGCAACAAACAAACAAACAAACAAAAACACCTGGCCACATTTAGGAACAGAAGCGATGGTCTGCAAGAACTCTGCTCAGCATCCTGAGCATGAACCATAATATTTATGATTCCAAGAGGCCAGTCTCTAAACCATGACTGTGAAAGGTTTTGCTGATCCACAGAATTGTAAATTCTTCCTGTTTCCTGTGGTCAGAAGATTATGGATTCAGTTTAACATAAGAAGCCCAGAGACACAACATGGCCGTGACCATCAATTTTCATTTTTATTACAATGTAGTTTGGCTCAAAATAATTTCTAGCCTCAATCTCATTTCCTTTAGGCTCTGGCCTCAAGGGACATTTCGAAAATGACAGAACTATTGTTGTTCGACTACTTGTGCTCTTCTGAAACCATTTATATGGAAAAACATCCACGAGAAATTGTTTACTTATAAGCAGCTGACTAAAGCTGTGCTCTGAGCCTTATCAGAATTCCATGAGAACATTCTAGCAGTGCCGGTTTTGATACAGTTTACCATTCTAACTGGGGACTATCTTTAATACCGTTCCTCCCAAAACATCTTAAAAAGGGTAAGCAAGAAAGCTGTTTTGGCAAGCATCTGATGATGGCCCCATGGCAACTAGGTTGGTGACAAGGAAGCTCCAAGAATTCAAAAGAAATACACTGTGCACAGGCACAGCAAAAAAGAGTAATTGACTTTTGTTGGGAGATGGCAGTTTACAAATAAGAATAAATGTATACAAACAGTTGTTCAAGGTGAAAGCATTTAAACTACCACCTATCAAAATAAGGCACTTAAAAGAGTTTTATTTAAGAATAAAAAGTTAGTGAACCTTCCCAAGGGAACGCTTATAAAACCCGGACCCAGGTCGCTTCAGCAGCTCCCCTCTCCCCCAAAGCAAGGGTAACTGCCGTCCTGACTTCTAACATCACAGAGTCCTTGGCCTGTATTGAACTTTCTTGCTGTAAAGAAAATCATACTGCATTATGACTTCTTTCACCCAACATTTCATTTGGAAAGATGAATACTTTTTTAAAAAAATAGATATTTTTTATTGATTTCAGAGAGAAGAAGGGTGAGGGAGGGAGAGATAGAAACATCAATGATGAGAGAAAATCACTGATCTGCTGCCTCTTGCACACCCACTGCTCCCCAAATGGAGATGGAGCCTACAATCTGGGCATATGCCCTGACTGGGAATCGATTTGTGACCTCCTGGTTCATAGGTCAACATCCAACCACTGAACCACACCACCAGCCAGGCGAGGATTGATCCATTTTTTAAAAGCATATGTTGATGCCTTTCTGGATTTAAGGCAAGTTCTTTTAAAAAATATATTTTATTGATTTTTTACAGAGAGGAAGGGAGAGGGATAGAGAGTTAGAAACATCGATGAGAGAGAAACATGGATCAGCTGCCTCCTGCACACCTCCTACTGCAGATGTGTCTGCAACCAAGGTACATGCCCTTGACCGGAATCGAACCTGGGACCTCTCGGTTTGCAGGCCAATGCTCTATCCACTGAGCCAAACCAGCTAGGGCTTAAGGCAAAGTTTTTAAGAGGACAACAGAAACCCATCATTTAGAAATCTCAAACACTTAGAAGAACACTGTCATCACTACTGCTAATCAATTAACCTTCCCGCACAATACCTGTATTAATTCCACGAGTACCACACTACACAATCTGCAAAGGGCTACACAGAACAGATGAAAATGGTTTGGGGTGTGAGGTACATACAGGGTTTTAGGTGAAGATCCAAACACCTAAGTTTATTACTTTATAACTTACAGTCAAAGGACCTGTAAGCTGTTCCTAAATGTTGAGATCCCTTGCTGTAAAAGTGGAATATCCTGTACTCTTAAGACCTCATGAGATGACAGCCATGGAAACGTCTAGAACGGTTAATACCATGGCCATAAAGGTGGTGGTCATATAAATTTGACTTTACGAAAACAAAATCATGAATTGACAAGTGCCTGCATTTTTCTTTTATTGCAAGACTATTCATAATAAATTCATCATAGAAATAAAAATATCTAGTCTAATAAAAGAGTGATATGCAAATTGACCCTCACTCCATTACACCCACAAGTCACGCCCACAAGCCACACCTACCAACCAATCAGGAGCAAATATGCAAATTAACTCAACTAAGATGGCAGCAGCCAGGGAGCAGGACTTGCCCCAGGCAATGGAGGAAGCCAGGGCCCTGCCAGTCCTGAGCTCTACTCAAGGCTACAAAGTTTCAATTATAGAAGATAAACAAACCCCAGATACCTGTGGGGCTGGGACCATAGGCTGCCAAGGGCAACCCAGGCTTAGAGCAGGGGACCAAGGCAACAAAGTTTCAATTATAGAAGTTAAATAAATCCCAGATACCTGCTTCCAGCCAGGCACCCCAGTAGGGACCCAAACCCTGAAGGGGCTGTGGGCAGCCTGAAATGGCCATCAGCCCCTCATCCAGGCTGGCCAGGCATGCCAGCAGGTGGACATCCCCCGAGGGGTCCCAGACTGCGAGAGGGCACAGGCCAGGCTGAGGGACCCCCCCCCTGCTGAGTGCACAAATTTTTGTGCACTGGGCCCCTAGTAAATTATATAACTAGACATCTCAGTATTTTATACTTTAAATTCTTAATGCATAAAACGATAATTCTTAATGTATAAAATGATAATCTAGTTTCTTTTTCACCTAAAGAAACTACAAAATGTCTGTAATTAAATAACGAACATACTCAATTGGAGTATGTTACTGACATCTTAATCATGATACTAAATTACACCATATCCATTCATGTTTGATCTGACAGTGGTTACAGCTCCTACAGATCCTGAAAAGACAAAGGAATGTTTGAGTCGGCCACAGCAGCTAAGCCAGGCTGACATAAATCAATTATTTCTGCTCCCTTTGCAGTTGTGCTACTCTTGTTAAGTTTGATTTATAATACAGACTCTCTACTCTTACACTGTAGATACACATACACATAAATTAAAGCAAATTTTGAGAATTTCATATCAATTTGTGCAAAGGTCACATGTCTGAGGTTGAAGCTTAATCTAGTAAATTAAAAGGTCACTCCAATTTTCTGACATATTTACATAGAAATAATTCCCCAGGCAACCTTGGAATATAACACAAACTTCGAAGGCCTTAAGGAGCACATCCTAACCGAAGGTTTAAAAGAAAGGAAAGGAAAGCTTCAGATGGACAGAGAGTAACAGCATGGTGACACCCTGCGGAGAGGGTTCCCGGTCATGTGACATCCATCGAGGGCCCTGGAGGAGCTCGGTTCTGTGGTTTGCATGCGTCTCCATGGTGCTCCTCAGGCCTAGTAACCTACTTTTCTTTCAGTTGTCAGAATCGATAACTATCACGATGGAACGGTACTTCAGTTAGCCTCGTTACCATGGGACGATCACCAGGGACAGCTCCAATGTGACAACTGACAAAGATCATCTGTTTTGTACAGCGCTCCCTTCATTTCAAGAAAATTTCCCAGACCAGCAGGGCACAGGTAACGTTACATGCAGAGTGACTGTTACACAGTGCTCCAACCTACTGAAGACAATTTGAAAACCTGGATGGTATGACTTCCAAAATGACCTGCCTCCCATGCCTCCTAGTATTTTATTTATAAATGCAGCAGGAACATAGAAAAAAACCTCCTGTATCTCAACGGCACAACACATCACAAGTGCTCCATTAAGACAGACAGGGGCACGCTCCCGATGACTACCTTAGCCTCTTCCCCGGCCTGCACGCGTCTGTCCTTGTTGACTACCCTCCCGTATTCCTCCCCTTCCAATAGTGGATTTCTCAACACGGCAGCCTGGCAATGGTGCTCCTCTCAAACCCTCCCAGATTCTTACTGTGGCCTACCAAACCCTACCAATGTGCTGGATGAACTGGCCCTCTGCCAACAATGACCTCATCTCCAGCTAGTCAGTCCCTTGTTTATTCTACTCAGTCACATCCTCCTCCACAAAGTTCCCTGTACACATCACGCACACTGCTGCCTCATGGCCTTTGTCCTTGTTGCTCCCACCACTTGAAATGTCCTTCCCTCAGACATCCACACAAGTATAACCTTCTTATTCTTCAGGTGCTTAGTTGAGTCAAGAGTCCCCTTCCTCTTGAGTTCTTAGCTGTTCACCCTACCTAAAATTTTAACTCCTTCCCAAGATTTTATATCCCCTTTTCTGCTTTCTAAGCTTCACTTCAGTACATACATATCACCAGTATACACAGATTTTAGTTACTTATCTTATCTCTCCCATAAGAATGTAAGTTCTAGGAGCCTTTAAATAGGAACTGTAAGAGTTATGTCAGAATTTTGAAATAGCTCTTTGTACAGTTTGGTTCAGTGGGTTCAGTGAATAGAGCATCAGAACTGCGGACAGAAGGGTCCTGGGTTCGACTCCGGTCAAGGGTACATGCTGGGGTTACGGGCTCGATCTCCAGTAGGGGGCATGCAGGAGGCAGCCGATCAATGATTCTCTCTCATCATCAATGTTTTTAGCTCTCTCTCCCTCTCCCTTCCTCTCTGAAATAAATAAAAATATATTTTAAAAATAAAAATAAAAAAGGGACCACCATCTAGTAACTGATTTCTACATGGCTTTTCCCGGGGTTACAGGCTTTAAAGGAATCGGTACCTCATTTAATTTTCACAGCACTAGCCTCACTTTACAAATAATAAAGTGGTCTAAAATAACTTTACTTTTGGAAAGTTCAAAAGTGGGCAAGTGAAGTAGAAACCCTCAGGATAGAGTGAATTACTTTTCTAAACACTGAGTTTGAAGTTGCCTTGCTTTCAGAACTTAAATGCAGTTTTTAAACCTGTTAATAGTGTCCATCAATAGCCCATAATCTGGTCCTGGAAGGAACGTAGAGTCACCAATAAAACTTAAGATTCCACAATTCCTCGTGTCAAATTACTTAATTCAAACAGGGAGATCACCTGCCCCCAGTGGCTGTTTGTAAATTCTGGATGCTGGCAGACCTGCATGTCAGAGGCCATCAGATCCTGCTGCAAACCAGGCAGCCTCCTACCAGGTGGGCAGTGGAGCCTGAAGTACAGTCTCTTTGGCAAATGGCCAAGTTACCAAAAAGTAAGCTTAACTGTGAACATAGATTAGCCCAGGCTTGTTAAAAAAAAAATCTGCTATGCTTTTAAAAATTGGAAAATATAGTTATAAACAGCTAAGTTCAGTATTCACTTAGCAAGTATTACATAAGAATAGACGTTGAACCGATGAAACAACATAGGACACTATTTAAGAGAACACCAACATACATCACAGACCTTTTAGTCTTGGTTGATTTTACTCCCAAAATTATACCTCTTTTGGGTTGACTCTTGATTTTGAAGATTCTACACAGTTTTACAAGGTGTCGAAACCATTGTCGTCTTTCTTGGCTATATGCTGCTTCTACTCAGACCCAAGAGATCCTGACGTAAATTGTTCTCTCCTATTCCTTCTCCCATCCCGGACACAACAACAACAACAACACAGAAGACCAGTGTGGTGGACATGGATCCATGCAAAAGCAGTTCATGGTCCTCCCAGCAACTCCATCATTTGGCTGGGAGGTGGTTTTCATATCCACGTTATTAAGTAATTAATTGTTCCTTCTCTCTTATTCAGCATATTTGTCCCTTTATCACAAAACTTAGACCTGTCAAGGACTCTAACCTTTACCATGTACTCCATGTACTGAATTAAAATAGTTTGAACTTAAACTATCCCATATTAAGTGATCTTTTCCTCAAAATAATGAAAATAGGAAATTAGAGTATACATTTTAACTGATACAGTAATTTCTTATTCTAATGATCTTTTGATTAGAAAGATTTACATTAGAGTAAATCATAGATCCAAAGTATATATATAGTACAACATAATCAATATTTAAGAACTTGCTACCCAACCCATGCTCACAATATTACCAGTAATTCCATCCACCTCCATGCTCCTCCCTGCTTCCCCAGAGGTAATCACTCTCCTGTACTGTGTGTTAATCATTCCCTTCTTTTTTTACAAGTGTGTATAAATATGCCTAAATTACATGTTTATATTCATTTGGACTTTTATAAAAATGGTTATCACGCTCTTTACACTGTTACTATTTACTTGTTATTATGTTTCTAAGACACATGCATACTGTTGTGTGAGCCTACAATTCACTGGTTTCACTGGGGTACACACTGCATTCTAATATCACATTTATTTATCCATTTTATTTTTTTCTTTATTGATCAACATATTACATATGTCTCCTTATTCCCCCCAATGCCCCCCCAGCCCCCCACTCATGCCCTTACCCCGCTGGTGTCTGTATCTACTGGTTAGGCTTATATGCATGCATGCAAGTCCTTTGGTTGATCTACTCTTTTATTGATTGCCTTTGAGCATGAAGGAGGTGCTATTAATAATTACACAGGACAGCAGCTGTAAACCAGGGCTGTCCTGAGCAAACCAGAACATGTGGTTTATAACTCTTTACAGGTGAGGAAACTGAAGCTCACAAGCAATTTGGCCAAGACCGCCGCCACAGACAGGTGGGAAAGCTGGCCCAGACCAGCACTCTCAAGCATCACGTTATGTAAGCCTCCGACATCTGCAGTTTCAGGGCAAGGCTGCATCCTTTGTGTTCTTCAAAGTCCTCCTTTGGTTCCAATATCCCTTATCAAGGAAAGCTAACCCAGACCCTGACGCCAGTTCAAAGACTAACAGGAAACAGGAAAGAAAACTTCAGTTTCTATCAATACTATTAAAGTCAACTGTTTATTGCCATAATCCCAGGCTCATTTATCTGTTTGGGGGTGAATTTTACACAAGAGCTTGAGTAAGTCATGACTGACATGCTTTCTGCTGAGACAATGGGGCCTCTATGAACGTTTCTGTGACTCGGTGAACATATCATCAAATATAACCTCCGACAATGGCAGTTAGAGAAATGCCCTATCAACTCACAGGATGTACTTGGGCATCTATAGCTGAACTTCCTTCAAATACCTGAATAACCTCTTTAGTAGTACCTGGCACGCAATGAAAACTGAAAGAATAAAACAGAAATGTCAAGACTAGAACAACACTAAAGTAATGATTTACTCTCTGATTTTGCAGATGAATAAAAAGTATTTTGTGGATTCCTACATCCCTTTGCAGACAGCATTTTTCATGCAGCATGTTTAATAATTAATGATGTACAGAACATAATAGTTTAAAACATTTCAATTTTTTCTTGTCACACTACACCATTTTGAAAGATAAACACTGAGTGGCCATATTATTATGACCACCTGATGTTTGTTGGCAAATTAGCTATAATTTGGCGCTGCAGTTGCTATAGGGCCAGATCATTAGAAATAGGAAAGCAGGTTGTTTATCACGACAGAAATGATTTTTTTCTGAAGATATGGGTAAACGTGATTTAACAGCCTTTGAACGTGGGATATATTTGAATGCCAGTGGCCAGATTACTCTGACCACCCCATCAGTATTTCGTTGGGCCACCTTTTTCCTTCAATACTGTGGATATTCTTCTTGGCATTGACTCCAGACGTTGAAAGGTGATGCGAGGAATCTGACACCATGCCTGATGAATAGCACTGTCCAGTTCTGTGAGATTTGATGGTTGTGGAACCAGCTGCCTGATGGCTCTTTTAACTTTGTCCCACAAATATTCAGTTGGATTGAGATCTGGTGATTGTGGGTGCCACCTAAGCAAGGTAAGGTCTCCCTCATGTTCCTGAAACCACTCCTGCACAATACGAGCACCATGGCATGGCGCATTGTCTTGTTGGAAGAAGCCATCTCCATTGGGATACGCCATCAACATGATAGGATGAGCTAGATCAGCAATGATACTTAGGTATGTTGTGCTATTCAGACATTGTTCCACATGAATTAAAGGGCCTAAATCATGCTAGAAAAACATGCCCCAAACCATAACACTGCCCCCACCAGCTTAAAGGGTTGTACTCATGCATGTGGGGTGCATGCTTTCATGCTTTTTCTGCCAAATTCTCACTCTGCCATCTGCATGATGCAATTGGAAACGTGATTCATCAGACCACATGACTTTTTTCCAAAACTCGACAGTCCAATCTTTGTGTTCCTGTGTGAATTGGAGAAGTTTTATCTTGGTAACTGCAGACAACAAAGGTGTTTGAACAGGTCTTCGGCTTCCATATCCCATACGATGCAGAGCATGGCTAATTTGCTTACAAATGTCAGGTGGTCATAATAATCTGGCCACTTAGTGTATATGGATATCATTAGCAAAATATCTTTCTTCATACCATAAATTTGATGTTTACTTGGCAAATGCTTTGCATGTATTATTCTAAAATAATTATCCAGAATAAATAACCAGAACAGATGTCTTCTAGGTTCTCTGTTCTAATTTATATGTTCTTAACCTTCACCTTATTAGCAACTCTCATTTTAGGATAGGCCTTTTGTCCTAAACATACAACAAATGCTTAGTATTTGTTGAATGCGAGTAAAGCTTTTGTTCTAAGCACTGCTTCTGATGTCAGAGCATCTGTGGCCTAAACATTTAACTCATGTGTCTCTTCTACAGACAGTCCACTGGTGTCACCTTTCATCTCCATCCTCACCACCTACCTAGGAAATACAAAGAAAAGGGTTTTTCCCATAGCATTTTCCCTCCAATCTGACTTCTACAGACTCTGTACTTAGCAATGACCCCAACTGTTAGAGACACTACTAAGAACATGAGTTGTAGTTAGGGGCCTTGGTCTTAGCATGGAGACCATACACTGCTGGCTGGGAGCCCTTTATAGTTACTGGATTCCCACCCGATTTCAAGTACCAACTTGATCATGTACTGAATCCCATGCAGACAGGGGTCTATTTCTGATTTACATACCGTTTTTAATGTTTGGTCCTACTCTTCTGTACATTCAGAGGCCACACTGGAATAATTCCTGACTCCTTGGGTCAGCAGCTGGCCACTCTTCCTTCCTCACTGCTCTTCAGTTGCACGGCTTGTCCAGGCATGAACCTCAGATCCAGCCTCCCCAGTCCCTCCCTCCTCCTTCCACCCCCCAAATAACTCCAAACCAAAACAAACCAACTGCTCAAGTTGTTATTGGTATTGTGTTAATGTTATAAATTATCACGGGCAGAATTGACAGCTTTTTGATATTGAGTCCTCTAATCTCAGAGCATATGCTTTTTCATTTATTCAAATCTTATTTATAGTCTTTATATTGTAGTCTAGTATATTATTTGAATTTTTTTATATAGATCTTATCCTTTTTAAAAAATAGGTTTTTGTTGATTTTAGAAAGGAAGGGAGAAAGAGTGTGAGGTACAAACAAGTGGCAGAGCTAAGGCTCAAAATTTGTGGATGGAGTGAGCTCCTATTCCATCTCCCTGCTCAAAAAAATCCGTTTAACATGTTGTCCTTGGAGGGAAGATGTATCAGATGTTAAACTGCCGAGAAATGATAGAATAGGTACTTCTTATGCTTACTAGGATATGCCATGTCCTGTGCGTGTGCGTGTGCATGTGTGTGTAATCATTATCCCTGACTTATTTTCAACAGGACAGAAGCCTTGTTTTCTAAGAGTCAATGACCTGTCCACACTCCCTCACACGTTTGGGAGAGGCTGCCTGGAGGGGTCCGTGGCAATGCACGTAGGAGTGGAAACTCGTTCACACAGACTGAACTTCTCTCAGATGTGAGCATCTGGGAACTAAATAGCTGCGTGAGAATTTAGAAACTACGCTTCCATTTCCCAGGAAGATCTTAGAATGTGGCCTTGGAATGCCGATTTGCCACTGAGGACTCTGCATACTGACTAAGCTGCACCCAGAAACCACCTCTGGCTCACGGGGTCCCACTGTAAACTAAATGCTCCCCTCCCCTGAGCACCACAGAAAGGGTGAAGTACAGCTGGATTTTTAAAATCTCAGAGGTGAAGGAGATGGACAGACGCTGATCAAAGGGGACGGTCCTTCAGTCTGCGATGAGCAAGCTCCTTGGGATCTAATGTACAGCATGGTGACTCCAGTACATAATACTGTGCTGTGTACTTGAAATTTACCAAGAGAATAGACCTCATGCGCTCTCATCTCACACACACATGGCAACTATGTGAGGTGACGGATGTGTTCATTAACCTGTGATGATCATTTCATAAAGTATATATTTGTCAAATCATCATACTAGATACAATTTTATTTGTCAATTATACTTCAGTAAACTTGCAAAATTTTTTAAATCAAAACAACACCCTCATGATATAATTTATCTTCTAATTTTTTAAATTTTTCTTAGTCATATCAAGAGAAAAAAATGAGCTTTTAAAATTAAAGACCAGATCAATTTTGAAATAGCTGCTTTTCTATTATAGTAAGAAACTTTTTTTATGTATTTTAGAGTTTCAAAGGATTAACCTAATATGTCCAAAACACCTTTAAAGAAATAGGAAAGACATCCTATATAATAAAAGCCTAATATGCTAAGTGTCTGGTCGACTGGTCAGCCGTTCAACCAATCAAAGTGTAATATGCTAATGATATGATAAGGCCACTCAATTGCTTGCTATGATATGCACTGACCACCGGGGAGTGGACAGTCGACCAGTAGCTATGATGTGCACTGACCACTAGGGGGCAGGCGCTCAGACCAGCAGGATAGCTTGCTGCTGGGGTGTGGCTGATTGGGACTGAATGAGATGGACTGGAGCCCTCCCGCCATTCCCCAGCTGGCCATACTCATGTGTCTCTCCCCAATCATGCGCCGGTGGGGTCTATTGGCCTGGCCTGTGCCCTTTCGCAATCCAAGACCCCCAGTCCTGCAGGCCAGGCCGAGGGACCCCACTGGTGCATGAATTCATGCACCAGGCCTCTAATTCTGTAACAAAACCTGAGTCCAATCTTCATTAGAAAACCAAAAATTTAAGGTAGTAGTTTTCTATTTTTTAACAACTGTTATCTACTTTTTTTCTCTGATGTTACTTATTTGAGAGAAGATAATAAATTTTAAATAATGTTCTCCAAACAATAAGACTTTGATGTATTGACCTAAATTCCACTGAAATTTCTTAGGTTAATTTAAATCTGTTCATCAAACCTTACTTGTTTAGGTAATTTGTGTCAGTCAACATTCCTTAATAAAATGAAAAATAAAACTATGTAAGTTAAAAATATCCATACAATTTTATTCTTTCATGTGCATTTAGTACTGAGAAATACATTTGTCTTATGTAGTTTGCACGTATCACAGAGGATGGCATGAGAAAAAGGAACGCAGATACGAAACAGCATCATGACAGTGAATTGCCCAGCGCTATCCTATTCAGCGGCAGCACTGCCCACATGTGAAACAATGCCTTCTTGCTACCACACTTAGAATCTTCTTTATAATCTCACTAGGTTCTTGACCACACGAAAAAAGCAAAACAAGATACTTTATTTCTTTTACCCAAAAGAGAATATTCAACATGCACAAATATATTGATTATGCTCCTTTAATAACTTCTTTGGATCAGGAACTCCCCCCCACCTAGGCTAATTTTAGCTTTCCTTCAATAAAACTTACAAAGATAGTACTGAGAAGTCCTTGTGTACCCTTACCCAATCTCCCTTAATGTTGATGTGCTGCAAAGCCGTGGCACACTTACCAAAACTAAGCAGTGTACTTGGGATAATATGATTAAACTAAAAAGCACACATACTTTGTTCTAATTTCACCAGCTTTCCCACTTATATCCTTTTCCTGTTCTGGGATCCCATGTTGAATTGGAAGCCTTACCTTCTGATCTGTTTCATCTTCCTCATCTTGATACTCATCGCTGGGTGGACCCGAGCTGGCGAAGGTGGGTCCCTGGGAGTAGTACTGAGAGCTCCGGTAGCCATCCCGCCGCAGCTTATCACATTCTGCAGAGGCACGGGACGAGGTGGAGAAAGGGCGTTAGGAACCAGATTGTCTTTACTCCTCTTTATTTACCGCTTCTGGTAACACTTTCCTGGACATAATAAGACTTCAAAACAATAGCAGTAGTAAAAATGAAATGATAAAAATGATTAAGAATTAGTACAGCAACTACTACACACTACATGCCACGCTCCTATCCTTTACAGGGACCACCTTCAGACCTCACAGCAACCCTCGCGTCCGTTTTTGACACACAACAACTGCTCATGTAATTCCACATCAAAACCCACGAGCAATCCTCATGCTAGGCTTGTTTCCTAGACTCGTCAGCTGGCAGCGGCATGAGAAATCACTGGTGACAATGCTCTCGTTTGTAGTTCTCATTAACTTTGGTGCCAAACAGCCTATAGTAATTGTGCTGAATTTAATACGAAGCTGGTGGCAGTCTGAGATGCCTGCCAGCCCACACAGGAATGCCTGGCACCACCGAGTGGCAGGTAAACAGGAGGCCTGATGCCCTGTATCACAGGGGTACTGGGGCCACTGGCTGCTTAGAGATGGCATTGTCCTCAAGGAGGACCCACTGCACTAATTCCTGTCATCAGTGGGGGAGTGCCGCAGAGTTCCAAAGGCTTTTTAAAACTCCATGAGCTGTTGGGTGGGCATGGCTCAGTGGTTGAGTCATCGTTTGATTCCTGGTCAAAACACATGCCAGGGTTGCAGGCTCAGTCCCTCCTAGGGGGCGTGTAGGAGCCAGCCGATCAATTGATTCTCATCATTAATGTTTCTATCTCTCTCTTCTTCTCCCTTCCTCTCTGAAATCAACAAAAATATATTTAAAAAATAAAGCACCAGGAGCTTTCCCATTGCCCACATGGCACCTTAGAGGAGCATTTGCCTTGCAAAAGTATTTGCCCCAGGGTTCCTTTAAATATCCAGCTTGCTAGAGAATATTCCAAAATATCCAGCTTTTGGAAAAGTTTCCTCTTTGCACAGCTTTACAAAACCATGTACGTAAAAGCACAAAACCAAAGCAGGGCATTTTCAGAATTCCTTTCAAACACTCGGATCTATGATAATTCTTCAAAGAGGAGACAGTAGTTGCATTCGTACACGGATAAAAATTCTCCAGCCAGGGAATAAAAAACTTCACTCTCCTTAGCTACCACACAGTGGGAGTGGAAAGTTTCCAATCCAGGGCTACAAATCAAGAGTTTTAAAAAGCCCACTGAAATGGCCATGAGGATCTTTTAGAATGCCAAGCTAGGCCTGGTCAGGTGGCTCAGTTAGTTGGAGCACTGTCCCGTACACCAAAAGGTTGTGGGTTCTATTTCCTGTCAGGGCAAATATCTAGGTTGGGAGTTCCACCCCTGGTCAGGGTGCCTATAATCAATTGATATCTCTTTCTCCTCCCCCTTCCTTTATCTCTCTAAAATCAGTAAACACATGCCTTGATGAATATTTAAAAACCAAACCAAACACAAAGAGAATGCCAAGCTAATTTAAAAGTGCACATATAATCAAAAGATAGCTAAATCTTATTATTTAAGTCACTTATGGGATAAATAATTTGTGGGCTGAATTGGCAATCACTCTATTGTGTAAAATGGAAAAATTTTTAAAAATTCTGCAACTTACAGGACACACCTTACTTTTTAATAAGTATTTAACTCATGCTAACCTAACTCTTTTCAATGAGAGATATTTTCACATTTTCTCCAACACTTGACAATTTTTCTGAAAAAATAAATAGTACAACCATAATCTATACTAGAGATACTGTTACATAGAGCATAGTTAGTTTTCAAATGTTATTTGATGCCATTTGGGGATTCTGTAATTTTTTTCTTTAACTACCTTAAAGCTAGATTTAAAAAAAACTAACACTCAAGCTCAACAGTCTTACATTTCATTAACTTGTGCTACTACATTAACTTTCCTGTGGCCCGACAACACTGGAGTCTCCTAAGGATTAAGAGTGCACCTTGTAAAACACACTCATAAAAACTGTTACCCCTTGCAGCCACTTACCATGTAATTCAAATACTTGCCACACGAAACAAAATACAAAGTGAAGGCCAAGGCCCCTTTAAAGGAAGTCTTTCTGTTGTTCAAAAGAGTAGTTTCCCCTCACCAATTGGCCCTATAGTAAGCAGGTTTGACATGGTAACATTTTATGTTTAAGAATCTGCATTGCATACTGGATACCACATCAGGTAATGTGTGAAGAAGATTCCTCTCCAAGGAAACGAGGGCTCCTGAATTACATCATCTCTAAAGTTGATATTAGTTACGATATTCTCGAGAAGAATATTAAATGACAAAAATGACCTGATACATGTTACATCTTAAAAGACCAAAATACTGGAAAATTATTATTCCTCTGCTAAAAGCATAAAAGTCTTGCAATTATTAGTACTTCTAATAATAAACGGTGTGATACTGTTTGACCCTAGTTTAGACACAATGCCCCCTTTTATCTCAATGAAGTTTATGTCAGAGAAATGTTTAAATAGTAATATAACAAATAGTAGGCTGTCAAATGAAGGTTGATGTTGGGTCTGAGACTAAACTAGGCAGTATAAATTTATGGCAGATCACCAATATTCTGAATCTTATAAATTTCCTGAAATCTAATAAACTCTTCAGTATCCATTGTCATTTATCTTATTCCAACTCTAGGGGAAATGTAGGAGAATTTCCCTTGTCAAGTTGCTACAGCTCTCAGGTTCTAAAACCATGGCTTTGGTCGTTAAAAACGGAGTTTATTGTCTGTAGAGTGAGATATAAGTGCAAGCCACCATGAATAAACAAAGACTTTTCACACACTCAACAGAGTAACTGCAAGGCAAAGCAGAATTTAAAGCCGGGTTATGCCTGCAACGCCAGGCTAGAAACAAGATACTAAATGTAATAGAAGATCTGTCTAACGCATGCTTCTCTTGTAACAGAAATTAAGAATAAAACCCCGTTATTGTTCTCTTGGTGCTGCCTGGATAAAGGTGTTCGTTGTGTCCTCTGGTTTCCCAACCACCAATTTCCTCCTCCTTCCTTACCTGTCAAATTATTTTCTTTAGTGCAAGAACAATGAACAAACATTTCTTGGTAGACCAACGTTTTCAATATAGAAGGACAAAAATAACGTCACAGAATGAGATGGTTATCTAACCATCCCAGGAATGTTATACTGCTCTGGCTTCCAAACTTTCAGCAGTAAAGCTGCTCTTCAGGCTTTTCGTTTTAATATTTTAGACATGGTAAGAGAGTTTCCTACAAGAAGCTTTAAATAGTTATTTTCCAAATAATTTTCTCTACTGGAAACTCTTGGTGAACTTCCACTTTGTAGGTTATGTTCTTTAATTTGTTGAATCAGCCACAATGAGCTAGAATATGCAGCAGATACAGAGTTCCAAACTCTCAGGGGCTTAACACAACCAGAAGACTCTTTGCTGCACATTCTGCTCATCTCCTCATCCAGGCTGAACTGGCAGGGGCTTTGATGACCACAATCACTCAGGGATCAGGGGGCAGGCAGAGGGAGGCCCACCCCCATTGTGCTGGGATCAGGGGCAGGCAGAGGGAGGCCCACCCCCCTCCCCCACTTGTGCTGGGACAATCAACATTTCACACCTGCTCTAAGGACCCAGGGGTTATTCCTGCTACTATTTCTTTAGATAAAACAAGCCACATGGTCATACCTCCTTTCACAGGGGACAAGAAAGAGCAATCCTACCTTATAAGCAAGGGAGAACATGAGAATATCCAAACACAACTCTAATAACTCTTCCAAGCAGAGGGATAACACTGAATCTGAGGGATTCCAGGTTCCCGTTACCATCCTCCCAACAGTTACTTAATGTTTTATTTCCAATCCCTGAATGAGGCTGAGAGGCTCTGGATGTGAAATACGCAACAGTAACGACAGGCTGACCCTCTGTGTTTCAGGAGGTTGACCATGGGGGACACTGCATGGAGGAGTCCCTTGAATGTCTAGAATCCAGACAGACCTGGCACCACCTACACCTCGGAGACCTCAGGGACATTTTCACTTCCTGGAAACTCAGGTTCCACCTCTGTAAGCCAGACATCACTCCTCCTGGGAAGTTGCCGTGAGAATTACTCAGCAGCATGACCTAGGGCGCTGCTCTCCAAGGGAGACTAGGTGAGGGTAAGCCGGAACTTGGCACAGACAGCTCGGTCTATGTGTCAGATGCTCAAACACAGCCATTGCTGGCAGAATATGCCATAACTAACTCAAACTCTCCCACTTCTAAAAACCAGTAAGCAAGTCCATAACAAGATTTGCTTGGCTGCACAATTCTTTAAGTTTCTACCGTTTTACAAAGGTGTTATTTCCATCTTTATCAAAATATCATGAGGCTGTATTTTTCCTAAGGATGTGCAATACCTACATCATACTGGGATTCTCTTACTGTCAATAGCCTGGATACTTAGTTCTAAATGCTCTCAATCCAAAATAGAGCTAAAATATGTTAACTAATCTAATTGCTGAACTTACAGTCATGACTTAATTGGTTTTACATAATCTGAAGCCTCCTACTTACAGACATTTTATATAGGAAGGGTATCAGCCAGGGTGGCGGTGAATGTATTTAATATAGTGTAACTACTAAAGCAAGGGCATATAGAGGTTCTTTGATCTGAAAGTACTTGTTAGGAGTTGAATTGTGTCCCCCAAAAAGAGATGTTGAAGTCCTAGCCCCCGGTATCTGTCTATGTGACCTTGTTTGGAAATAGGGTCTTCCCAGTTACAGTTTCTTTCCATGATGCTCTCAGCTTCCTGGCACAGGAAACAGATATATTTGTCTTATGAATTATGAAACCCAGGTCAAATTTCTGGTAGATCGAGATTTCCAAGCTCCTATCCCATTACTTATCCATCAGATTATCAAGAACATTAAAAAACAAGTTTTATTATATGTCTTTATCCAGGACCAGAGGACTAAGAGCACAAGTCCTACAATCATGTATGTTTAGAAGAAAGGCAATTTTAGTTCATAGCTGTATTGGCTATTACACAGCTAAAGGATCTAGTTTAAGCCTTCAAGTAAGCACGTAGAAAAAATTTACTTCACTCAAATACTATGCTTTATAAATATTAGATAACTTATTTTCTTAATAAAAATCAAACCAAACTGCATTTTAAAATAGAAGAGATTTACCTTCTAGTTCATGAACTTACTGGGTGTGGCAATACTGGAAGAGAAAAAGAAACCATACTGATACTGTAGTTAAGATTCTGCTTTGCTAGTCAAGCATATTGAATTTTCCAAAATTATATCGGTATTTTTCCTGAATTATTCAAAACAGTATAATGTCAACATACTTAAATTGTCTTTAAGAATCAACAAATTATAACGTAATTATAAATGGTGAAATGTTTAAATTATTCAATAACTTATAGCATATCAAGTGAGTTGAAAAGCTATGTGGAAGCTTAAAGCACCATAGTTTTAATATAGATCTTTTCAATGGATATTTTTCTAGATAATTTGAAAGCAATTTTAATGATAAATTCCAAATAAGTACCATATTTTCTGGCATATAAGACAACTGGGCTTATAAGACAACTTGTGAGAATATTTTCCTGGGTTAAAAAGTCGTCTTATACGCCGAAAAATACGGTATGCCCTTTTTAGTATTACATTAATGATTCATTCTTTTCTCCCCTCTCTCCTTTAGAGTAACAATTTATATGTAGTTATATAGGAATATCTACAATGACATAAGAGAATATTCCTATATGGAGTATTAACACATTTTTTGCAGGAAACGAGTAAAATCAGATCCACCAGGGAGACTGTCAATGGACATGAGGAAACATACATTGGAACCTCTACTTGGAACCCGCAAAAATAAAAATGTTTTACGTTGTAGTGTGTGTGCCACTCATAAACTACGCAGTGAAACACGGTACATGTGCAAGTTTTGTAATGTACTCCTGCACAAAGGAAAGTGTTTCGAACGCTACCACACAGTGAAGCACTATTAGGTTATAGTTTGTTTTATAAGATCTGTTGAAAATTTCGAAAAAATATTCTAATTTTGTATAAATAAAATTATTTTGATTGTGAAAGAGTGTTTTTTATATGTTTACCTAGAATGTAGTAATTTTGTGTACATAAAAAATACAATAACACATATTTTGCGAAGTAAATAGAGACCTCTTTTTAAACTAAAACACTGAAAATTTCATAGAAAAATATCAAATAGATCGAAAGATATGAATATTTTACGGCAAGTCTAATTTTGGCGAGAAAATGTCAAAAAAGCCCCACATTACGATGCGATTTGGCAGGAAAATGCCCGATTACAAAGTGTTAAGTGCAAATTTATCTTCCAATAAATGCATATTTGAGACCATAAAACCACTTCCTCATCAATCCTCACATCAATGATACTTAAGGCATCCCAGGCACCATCGAATCTAATAAAAGCCTAATATTAAAATTGACCATTTCTTCAGGATGCCTAAGCCACGCCTGCCAACCAATCAGAGCGACTGTATGCAAATTAGTCCAGCCAAGATGGCGGAGGCTGCAGCCCCGGAGAAGCCGCACACCGGGGTCCAGCAGGGCAGATGGAAGACCTCCGCCTCGGGAGCCGGGGGGCGGGAGGAGCGAGCCGGCCAGTGGCCACAGCCCGGGCAGGAGGAGCAGGGCGGGAGGAGCGAGCCACCCCAAGGCTGCAGCCTGAAATTGATCATCGCAGGGCACACACACACACACACACACACACACGGAGGCTAAGCCTCCGAAGCCCCCGTGTGTGTGTGCGCGTGTGCTCCGCGATGGATTCCAGGCGGCAGCCGGGGGACAAGAGGAGCGAGCTGGCCCCCGCCCCGAGGCTGCGGCCTGGAAAGCTAACTATCGCTTTCCAGGCGGAAGCCGAGGGTTGGGACTAGCCAGCCGACCCGAGGCTTCAGCCTGGAAAGTGATCGATGGCCGGGGCACACACACGGAGGCTCACCGTGTGTGTGCCCTGCGATGGATTCCAGGCTGATTCCAGGTGGAAGCCGAGGGGTGGGAGAAGCGAGCCCACACTGCTGTCCAGGGGAGACAGAAGCTGTGCCATTGGTGGGTCCCGGAATGGAGGGGTGGATGGTCCAGAGGTGGAGGTGCTCCTGCTTTGAAGCTGCAGTGCCGGGGCTGCATGGGCAGCTGCCACCTGGCTGGGGCTGAGCCCTGAGCTGGGGGTTAACGCCCCCTCCCCATGGAAGCTTTAATGAGGGAAGGAGGGCTGCTCCCTCTCTCACACACACACCGCCTCCTGGGCCCACTCTCTCACTGGCTCCATTTTCTCTGCCACAGGGGCAGGGGTCTCCTATGAGAGGCCCCATCTCCCTTCAGAACTGGGGTGAACCTGCGGGAGCCAGGAGATGGAGAGATGGTCAGGGGGCGGGCAGAGGGAGCAGCAGCCAGGCAGAGTTTGGGGGGAAGTAACCAGGTGGGGGAGAGGTGGAACAGGATGGAGGGGATAACTTTATAAAAGAGTCAGTGGACAGCAGTTAAAAAAAGAGGATGTTTGAGTGAACTATAGGGTCTATAATGAAAACCAAGTATAGTTGTGTACTGGAGACAGATTTTAAAAGTAGAAGTCAGAAAAGAAAAAGAGATAAATGATAGTGGATAATTAGGCAGGTAGATAGGTATTAAAACAGTGGCAGTGAATAGAGAAGAATGTATGGCAAAGGTAGGATGAGAGAAAAAGAGGGAGGGAAGAAAAGTTATAAAGGGGAAGCTGGTAGAGCTTAAAAGGGGAATGGGAAGAAGGAAGGAATGGGGGAGGGAGCAAAGCAGGTCAGAGGGAGGAAGTGAAGAAAAAAATTAAGGTGGGAAGGAAGGAAAAGGGGAGGGTGGGCAGGGGTAAAGGTAAAGGAAAGAAGGAATGGGGAAGGGAAGGAGGGTAGTAGAAAAATGGGAAGAATGATAATGGAACAGAAATAGGAAATAAGGAGGAAAGAAAAGTTTATAAATGGTGAGTCAGTAGGAAAAGTGTTACATAAAAGAGAAAAATTGTGTAACAGGAAGAAGCCAATACGGAATTCAAATACAATTGTGCGTGAAGGGGATAAGATTAAAAAAGAAAGTTAATAGGGGTGACCAGGCCATCAGGGGAGGGCAGTTAGGGGGATCAGGCAGGCAGGCAGGCAGGCAGTGTGGTTAGGGCAGGCAGGCAGGTTAGTGGTTTAGAACTAGAGGTCCTGGATTATGAGAGTCCCCAAGAACTCCACATTGGAGAGGGTGCAGGTTGGCCTGAGGGACCACCTCCCTGCCACCCCCCCCCCCCCGTGCACGAATTTCGTGCACCAGGCCTCTAGTCCTATATAATAAAAGGATAATATGCAAATTGACCCTAACAGCAGAACCACTGGGAATGACTGGTCACTATGACATACACTGACCATCAGGGAGCAGACAATCAGTGCAGGAGCTGCCCTCTGGTGGTCAATGCACTCCCACAGAGGTAGCTCCCCTTAGCCACAAGCCAGGCTGATGGCTTCCAGTACAATGGTGGTAGTGAGAGCCTCTCACGCTTCCTCAACAGTGCTAAGGATGTCCAACTGCAGCTTAGGCCTGTTCCCCCTGGCAAGTGACATCCCCTGAGGGCTCCTGGGCCTTCAGAGGGATGTCTGATTGTTATCGTAGGCCCGGTTCCCTGGGGAGTGGGCCTAAGCCAGCAGATGGACATCCCCTGAGGGATCCCAGACTGCAAGAGGGCACAGGCCAGGCTGAGGGACTCCCCTGATTGCACAAATTTTTGTGCACCGGGCCTCTAGTAAAAACATAAAAGGAAAAGGAGACTATGTATGGGTTTAATGGTTAAGCCCAAGTCCCTCTAAAAGTCTAGAAGAAAATATCTCCTCTCTTAATGGTGCATATAAGACACAATGTTCCAGCTGCTAGAGTATAATTTCCTTAATGGTGGATAACAAAGAGAGGGCCAATCAGGACCAACTCTCACCCAAGTTCCCCCAAAGAGAACAACTCTCAATTTCTCAAGAAACCTGCTAACAGCCAGGTAATGAATGACAGCAGTCAAGAGCTCAAACTCGGAAAGTCAATAGTTGTGTCTTCACATCCTAGCTTGCACTGAGCTAGTGGGGCCTAAGGGATATATTCCCACTTTCAAGGTACTTACAAATTAGTTGACAGATAAAGAAGTTCCCATGACAATTTATGGAGCAGTGGTTCTCCAAATTATCCTAGCCATGACACCAGTGTTTATTATGTTCAAGAAATAAGAGGATGGCCCTAACTGGTCTGGTTCAGTGGATAGAGCATCGGCCTGCAGACTGAAGGGTCCCAGGTTCAATTCCAGTCAAACGCATGTACCTTGGTTGTGGGCACATCCCCAGTAGGGAGTGTGCGTGCAGAAGGTAGCTGAATTGATGTTTCTCTCTCATCAATGTTTCTAACTCTCTATTCCTCTCCCTTTGTCTCTGTAAAAAAAAAAAAATCAATAAAATATTTAAAAAAAAAAAAAGAGGATAAGGGGAGAGCAGGTGAGAGAGGAGGAAATAGGGAAGATAATGTGTAATGCTCTCTCAAGGTTATCTATCCAGGAAATTTAGTGTTGGTAGACCTTTAGGGGAACCGACCATATCCACATTGAAAAACTAAATAAATCATGGGCAATTCCCAAAAGATTCTGTTCAGGTAGAACCGATGTCACAGGAAAGCTTCATTTTACAGAGAAACCTCCCAGAAAAAGTTTGGGGGAGGAATAATATAGAAAAGAGGAAATGGTGATGGGATGCCATCTTTGTAATAAATGGATTTCTTTGCCAGGAGAGGGGGGAGAATGAAAAGGAGGCTGCCAAATTCCTATGCCTAAGTTATTTTAGCACAATTCCAAATGATTTCTCATTCAATTTACATAGTGTGTTTAGCAAAATAAAGTGATCAGGGTGGGGAAGATGGAATATTGGAGACAAAAAAACCCACACTGTGTCACCAGCTCAACAAATAGGAAATGAATTTATTAGTGCTAATATATTAGCAAACTGGAAAGAGTTCCTTTTCCCCTACAGCCCGGGATCAGTGATGTTTATATTAAGTACCGTAAGCCATCTCATTTTATGTAGAAGAGTAGAAAGAAAGAAAAAAGTCATTTTGATTAACAACTCTCTCTATAGCTAATTCCTATTAGAGTGGAATACAAACCTTCCCCAAAAGTAAAGAATTAAGTATTAAACTTAAGGGGGCCGCGTACAACTGTTAGCTCTATGTTTCACTGCAAACCATGGAAAGAATGACTCTTAAACCGTTACTTGCCACTGCAGAAAGCTAAACGTTAACATTTCTTCTCTTCACATATGCAAGTTGTTTTAAGGAGACTCGAAGCACTCAAGCTGCCTGATGCCCAGGACGAATGTGAGTCCGACGGGCCTGCCAGTTCTGGCCCAGCACCATCAGAGCACAGCCAAATGGGAGGCGATATCATTTCACTCCACAATGAAAAAGCCCTATCACTGGCAGGAGTGGGGCATCACCAAGGTTACTCAGTATCAAGTAGCCTGCAGAGATTCTAAACCAACACGAGAGACTTCAGTTGTTTGGAGAATGATAACAAACCTTATCCACAGTACCTTCAATGTAGCATTTTCATGCTGCCCTGGGTGAAATATAGAGGCCACTCAAGTTACTCACTTTATCAGGAATTAAAATAGAATTGCTGAAACAGCAGACTGGCTACAGACACAAAAACAAAACAAAAGCCTTTTGTTTAAACACTCCACAGTGCTTTGTTAAGACCTGGATCCTTTAAATGACTGTCTTTGCTATTCTGTCTTGTGTGTTGCTTAGCATTAAAAAAAAAGGGGGGGGGGGAGACATGTCTCTTTACCTCCTGTAAAAGTAATGAGTGTTCACCTTTCCTTTGCTCTTGCACCTGACTTCCTCCCACAGGTTACGAACTCCTCTTTCGGGGCTACCTCGCTCAGTGGTTAGTGTTACCAAAAATGTGGTGAGCCAGCAAACCAAAAGGAGAAATTCAGCTGCCCCTTGGTATAGCATTTCCAACCCATCAACTCTTTATTTTTGTCTTTGCTCTTTTCTTCTCTCAACAGAGAATTTAATCCATTGTTTCATCTGGTTGGGCAACTTTCCCTAAGGAGGTAAATATCTATATTTCTATATTTCTTAAAGTTTTTGATGCAGCGTTACCATTTGTCTTTGAAAAGTCAACCTAATTAAACTCACAAGACTGAGGGAGAGAGCACAAATGAAAGCCGTCCTTCTCATCCAAGAACTAGCATAGAGCTGCCATCAAGCCTCCCATCCAACCTAATGAACAACTTCAACATTCTCTTGCTGCATCTCAAGAAGCACTCGCTTTCTCCAATTCTGTTGAGGAGACAAGAGGGTGAAACCTGACCTCTGCCTGCCTCTGAGCTCACTGCCTACCAGCTCCTTAGGGGACATCCTCCCATTCTCTTTGTATCTGAAATCTCCCCCCGCCCCTCCCCAAGGCACCTTTACAACAGTGTTATAATTGGATCTGGTTTTTAAAGCAAGCAATATCACCTCTACCCTGCTGCCTCAAAATACTACCCCTTTTCTCTTTGCTTTGACAGCTTTTACTTTGTTTCTTAAAAATTACTTGCATTCTTCTTCTGCTTGTAAAAATAATTCTTATCCCATGAAAACTGTCTTCTTCAATCCAAAGACTTCCTTGAAACTGCTCTCTTGAAAGGCATGAATGGCCATGTATGATGAGTTCAGTAGCCTCTTTCAGACCCTCTCCCCACCCGTGAGCCCCATGAGGACTGCCCGTTCCTCACCTCCTCTCTCCTTATCCAACTGCTTTTACCAGCTTCTTCCCAACCCCTAAAAAAGCCAGGCTCAACCCCACCTGCTCCAGCCCTAATCTCACTCCCACATTTTCACCAGTTGTTCTGTGGCTTTGGCTCTCATCTCTCCCGAGTTCTAGACGACCTCCCTAGGACGTGCACAAACCCAACGGTATTTATAGAATGAAGCACGCACTGGGCTGTGAGCTGGGGCCCCACAAATGGCAAGCCAAGGTCCTGCTCCCAGAGACCTTGCTATCAGATGGAGAGAGAAACATGTAAACACAATTACGCAGCTTAGTGTTATGGAGGGATGTAAGGTTCCGTGGGAAAGTGTGGTAAAGTGTAGAAGGCCTCCACCCAGGGTCTGCCCTGGGAAGTCCAGCAAAGCTCTGTGGAAAGAGGAGTTGGCCAGGTGTGAGAGGTTGTGGGTCAGAGGGAAAAGGAATGGACCGGAGCATGCAGTGAAGAGACAGCGAGGACAAGGCAAGCTAGTATTCCTACTGGACCTTCCCTTTACCTGTGCAGGCATGAGGTAAAGAACTTGGGTGGAAGGGGAAGAGAAGCATGGGGATTTGGCAGGTGAAGTTAGACTAACGGGCCAGGTCAGAAAGGCTGCCAGGTGCTGAGGAAGTTAGGTTTTATCCTGTCAGTGATGAGGAGCTGATGAAGAATTTAATAAAGGAGAGATTTACGTTTTAAAGACAACACCCAGGGACAAGGGTGAGACTCAATGATGCCACCATCAACCTTGTCTGCGAGTGACTCATACATCTATCTTATCTCCCTGGCTAGCTTTAAGCTTCCACAGAAAGCAGTAACATCATTCATCTTTGACTCACTACAGTATCCAGCCCAGTGCCATCACTGTAGGAGCCACTGAGAAAATTTTTATGTCAACAAACTTAGATTTTAGACAACCCAATTTATCAGGACTCATGCTCAGCACTAACTTATATTTTTATGTCAAATAAACTTCATATGTAGCAGTTAAGTACCAACAGGTCCCTCAGAATTTCAGAGCTTACTATAGACAGAAACTTGTTCTGCATCTTCTGGGCCTGTTCATAACAACAGAACAAGGTGACAATGCTGCTGGTTTAGAAAGACAAGGCACTGTTTCCTCCACATTCAGTGGCTTTTCCAGAGTAACTCACCCCCACCCCCATACCCTCTGTTTTAGGCCTATCTTTGTTTAAAATAGAAAATACCTTAAAATTCTACATGAATGAATACAAGTAATTTAATGTTTCTTACTTATAAAACATTTAAAAGAATCTATCCTTAACCAGTGATATTTCACCTTCATCTTTACAAATCAATTTTACTAACGGATTCTTCAGAAAGAATGTAAATAATGAACTAGGCAAAGAGTAAACTCCGCTGTAAGAGCTAAGTGATTGGTGTATTTAATATTTCCAAACCCTTATTTTCTTTTATTTGTCCTGGCTATAACCAGTGGCTTTAAAAAAAAAAAATCCATTCAATTACCAATGATCTATCATAACCCTAAATGCCATTAAGCTGAAACATGGTTTTATAGATATTAATGTCAGGCATGATGTCTTAGGATGAAGCTTCCTTTCTGAAACTTCCTTTATTTCTCTTAAACTTATTAGAGTTTTAATGAAATTGAGAATGAGTTAAGCAGCTGTGAAGCCATCACCTTTAGGCATCCATGAGCTAGCCTGCATCCCTTGTTAATTAGCTAAGGACACTCAATCTTCCTTGGGCCTTTAGATCCCCGAGCCCAGTCCCTATGACCCTTTTGAAAGCTGAGAGCAGCTGAAGAGGCATCCAAGGGATGGGCCCTCGGCGTCTGAGATCACAACAGGCCAGCATGGGCTGAGGCTAGAAACCTGATTTGAGTCCTCCACGGTCATCTCTAAACTGCACAGCAGCTATAAACTAACCTTACGGCTTCCATG
This sequence comes from Murina feae, assembly GCA_004026665.1. Lineage (NCBI taxonomy): Eukaryota > Metazoa > Chordata > Mammalia > Chiroptera > Vespertilionidae > Murina > Murina feae. The sequence continues at coordinate 56,390 of PVJC01000029.1, forward strand.
GCCTTAGTTTACTACCTACAAAATGAGAGGGGGATTTATTGATCAGAAGCCCTGGGAGCCCGCTCCTGGCTCTAGCACTCCAGGCATCTCCCAGGGCTGATGGTGAGTGCGGAGAACGGTACCTTGCTCATGTGGCCGAAATACCTCTGTGTTAACTGCCTGTGGCTGTCACTATCATCTGGTGATGTCCTGTTTTCTTCTCTCCCTCCTCCCCACAGCATGTCTCTGGAATATAACGGGTAGGAGAGCAAGCACCAGCTAAATCATGACAGCCATTTGGGAATGAGGACTGAAATGTATAAAAATTTTATCTGTATTCCATTGCACTTAAATTAAAATGCACCCTACCTTATCTCCGCAAACTGCTTGCACTTTGAGATATTTTACACAAAAAGTTCACTTCTTTCCCATGTAAGCAGATATTACGATCTTTAGATTACAGATGAGAAAAGCTCAAATGGTTGTAAGAACAAAGTCAAAATTAAACTCAAAGCACATATCCCTTTTACACAACAGAGTCAGGGTCTGAACCTGGATATGACTCCTGCACTTTTCTGTTATCAGTCCTCATCGGATTGGCTTTATAATTTCTCTCTTAAGCTGTACATTTTTATGTATTTGTCTGTGCTATGTCACAATTTTTTAAGTGACAAGGAGGGAAAATAAGAGGAAGAATGCAATGTTGTTAGAACAAGGTGGGCAAAGCAGCTGTTCCCCTTGAGTGTGTGAAGTGGTGAGCAGATGTATCATCCGGAGGAGAGCCCTCTCAGTCCACAGCCACAGGCATAGCAAGGCTTCCCTCAGACAGTCCTGCACACAGCGCCACCGGTCCCCCAAGAGGAGCATCTACAGCCCAAACCACAGTGGGCTGGGAGAGCCAGGGACCATGTGGCCACGGCATCCAGGTAATTCAGCCAAGGCTCCCCATCAAATCCAGAACGGAAGTGCTGGTCTGAGTCAAAGGGAACAAGAACCATTCTTAACAATGAAGGGCAGACGCAGTGACCCTTAGGAAAAGCCTGCGGGTCAGAACTGTCGGAGGAACCTAGCTAACACGACTTGGAGACCTTGCCCATCATTTTTAAATGTTTTCATTGATATTTTAGAGAGAGTGAAAGGGAGAGGGAGAGGGGGAAGCATTGTTAAGAATCACTGATCGGCTGCCTCCTGCACACCCCCTACAGGGAGAAAGCCCGCAAGCTGGGCATGTGCCCTTACTGGGAATTGACCTGGTGATCTCTTGATGCATGGGACGATGCTCAACCCACTGAGCCACACCGTCTGTGCGCTGTCCATCATTTTAAGAAAGGTGTACCCTTTTCTAATGTCGAACAGGTTGTTGGTGCATGCGCGCGTGCACACACACGACTGTTTTTAATAACTTGGGACACAGAGTCATTTCGTCACATTGTAAATCCTCACCTCCTATATCTCTTGATATAATGAATGTAACCCTCTGATTCTGAGTTAACACAGGCCAGACTCAACATTCTTCCCTGTGCTCACACTTCCAATTCTAGAATCACAGAGCAGGCTGACCCGCTAGAGTGGATTTGCTCAGGAAAGGGAGCTGTGACTGAAGAACATTTCTGATACCAGCAACAGATGCTCCAGGAGCTAATTCAGGCAGGAGTGTACACAGATACAGTAACTAAACTGCCTGCTACACATACTGTGGGAAAGTATGTTTACCCCTCTCCCAAGTTGGGCTTTTGGGGATGGAGTCTTAAAAATAACATGGCTTTATTTCAGCCTTTAATATGCTCTTAATTTTCAAATGAGGTCTACAAGTGTAAGAACTGAAATCTGAACCTTTCACAGAAGCTAGCATGCCTACCCCTTCCCCTCAAGTCCCCTTTTCCCACTTAATTGTGGTCCTTTCAGTGAAACTAAAAAGTATTCAGATAAAAATCTAGTTGGGCAAAGGTTGCTCATCACCTCAGCTAACTCTGTAGAAGTTCACGAAGGGTTCAAATAACTGTGGAGATTAAAAGGGTAGAATTCTCCCGGAAATTCAGTAAAAAGCTGAGTGAATTCTTTATGGATAATAGGACCCATGTTCAGAAAGTCACTATTCATTTCTAGCCAGATGTCCTGCTGAACCAATGATCAAAATACTGTTTTTACATCCCAGTCCAGCAGGTTCTCCATTAGCGTTCAACAATGTCTCATTATAATGTGTCTGAGATAGTAGGAAAGCAACTCTTGTTTGTAACAACTAGCCTATGAAATTGGTGTCATTAGAGGTCATTCTGCTGTAGTGTCAAGTGAGAACTTACTGTATCTGTTTATCTCCAGTAACAAATAAATCAACAAAACCAAATAATTTGGCCCACAAAATCTACCAAATTCTCCAGAGACTAGCCAACAATAAATACTAAAGACCTCTGCTCTGTTTGGACCAGAATAGAGATAAACTGCACATGAACAACATGTGCTCTGGGCGTTCTGCATGCCATTTAAATGCCAGGGAAGCCCCTCTCCTCTCCAATGGGGGAGTGGGAGCGTGGGGGAGGGGGTCCCCCAATGCCATTTCTCTTTTAGCGACTGGGCTCTCCCTCCCTATATGCCGCCAGCACCTCAGACACATCTTCAGTGCACTACTGTCTGTTCACTTCAGTCTTGACACAAGATAGCAAGAGTAGCTCTTCAAAGATGAAGACCCACAAACTATTATCCATTCATTTAAAAACTCCTGTCATAGGAGATCAATAGTCAGATACTTGGTAAATTGTGTCTATTATTTGCCCCTATATCCTAACTCAAACTTAGTTTTATAATAACATTTTCAGTAAACCTGGTGCCTTCCTCAATCATTCTACTGACCACTAAGCATTTCTGTATTACCTTAATAATAAACACTTAGTACCCACTGTCTCATTGCCCTCCTTATTTTATGATCCTCAAGAGGAGACTGAGCACCCCACAAAAACTGACACAACAGTTCATACAATGAGCAGTTAATGACTGAAAAAGCAACAGCCGGTTTAATATTAAAGAGTAGTATTACTTCCTTAAAATTATGGTCAAGGTCATAGTAGGAATAGAAGAAACAAAATAGATTACTCATTCACTACCTTTCTAGATTTTTAAGCAAAGAATGTGGAGGTCAAATTAACTCAGACTGATAACTTTATATAACACTAGGGGCCCAGTGCATGAATTTCTGCACCTTGAAAGGAACTGTGGGCTGTGAGGCACAGGGGCGGTCTTGGCCAATCCTCCATACCCCTGCCCAGCCCCTCCTGTCTGCTGGCAGCCTCAATCCCGCGTCTGCCACTCCCACATGCTGACGGCACCAGCCCCACTCGCATCTGCTGATGGCGCAGAGCAGCGGGTGCGAGTGGGGACAGCACTGTCAGCAGGTGGGAGCAGCAGCTGCTGCCCAGATCACCACTCAGGAGCAGGGGGAAGTGGAGAAGCACTCAGGGGCAATCGGGGCCAGCAGCCACTGCTCACACCTGTTGATGGCACCCAGTGATGGGGACCAGCACTGGGCACCGGCAGCGCGTGCTAGCAGGGCCAGTGCTGGCAATGGGTGCAAGTGGCAGCTCCAGCACCAACAGAGGATGTGATTGGGGTCAATGCCGACAGCAGGTGTGAGCACCAGGTGGGATCACGGTGCGTGGGAGCAAAGAATTATCCGTAACCACCAGAAGCTCGCCCCGATGACAGCAACCAGCACCTTGCCTTGGTCTGGCACCCCCACTCACCTGTTCCACCATCCCGACGCAGTCAACACCTGCCATGTTCTGCATACACACCCTGGTGGTGAGTGTACGTCATAGTGACCAGATGTTCAGGTTGTTCTACCTTTTGGTCTATTTGCATATTAGCCTTTTATTATATAGGCTCATACCTTAATAGTGTCATATAGTCAGAGGCTGTATTTTTTCTTTGTAATCCTCACTGATAATAAGTACTCTGCACTCATTTTCTGTTTATCTCAGGCTGCTAACTTGGTGATGGGAAAGTGGTACATGAAGTCCTGTACACATGATTAAAAGTAAATAAAGGAAGAAAAAAGAACTCAGATGCTCTTTCTTATTTCATCTTTGTCAACCACTGTTCTTAAAGTTATTATTTATCTACAACCTCTTAAGGAGTATTTAAATCTCGACTTTAAAAGTTCAGCTCTGCCCTGGCCAGGTAGCTCAGTTGGTTGGAGCATCATCCCACATACCAAAAGTTTGCGGGTTCAATTCCAGCCAGGGTACATACCCGGATTGAGGGTCCTATCCCTGGTTAGGGCATGTACAAGAGGCAACCAATCACACACACACACACACTCTCTCTCAAATCATTAAGAAAAGTTTAGTCTCTGGTAAGGATTTTTTTAAAAAGTTGAACTCTAAGAATTTTCCGAAGTTATTAATTTTATTAATGGTAAATTCCTTCAATGAATCATTTTAGGGCATTAAAGCAATTACTAAAGCATTTATCTTTTCAAAATTAAATCCACATACAGGCAAAACCAGTGGTGATGTCATTTCATTTGGATCTACTGAATAGTCAAAAAGAAAAGAAAAAATCTACATGTTTAATTTTCTAAGGGAAGAAAAGAGACGCTCTGAGCTGGTACTTGAAAATACACGGAAGAGGCAGGGAAGCACAGTTTCCTGGAGAGGGCTCCAAAAGGGCTGGGCCTGAATATTCCAACTCACACTTGCCCTTCTGAAAGCATTCTCCACAGGCAAGCGGGCAGAGCAGAGGAATTTAACAAGGGCTCCGCCTCAGGGGCTGATCCTGGGCACAGTGCCATTTAATCCTCACACTCATTATTCAGGAGGAAGGTAAGCTAGAAGTAGAGAAGCTTCTTGTCAAAATTTACAAAAGACAATCACTAGGAATTGAAGAAATCTAGAAGAAACTGTGGGTGGCTTTAGGTGCATTACGTAACCAACATCAAGGAAGGCAAAAGTCAAAGAACAACTCCAAGGCCATACAGAGGAGCCTGACTAATGCCATTTTTTTTTTTTTTTCCTTTAGGCTTGCAGTCACTAAGTATATAGGTTCCTCGGGTTAAGGAGAAAGGGAACCCAATAATGTCCATTTCTGGCCAGTTAAATGCCAAGACTATAAGACACATGATAGAGTAATAAGATACATATGAGATCATCTAAATTCCCTTAATCTGTAAGATTAAAGGAACAAAACAGGGCTCTGATCGATGGTCTACATAGTTCTGTTCAGAATTCCAAATCTACTGTGAGTCCTTTGATAGCTATTTCTTCTCTCTCTAAACAGAAATTATCCACCTTCTCTTACTCCCATACAGCAATTTATGGTGCATCTCCAGTATTTTTCACATTGTGATTTGCACTATAAGTAAAAGTATAAGTTCCTTGAGAGCCAAGACCCTGACTTTGTATTCTGCACTTCCGCCAGAATAACAGATTTCTAACAAATGGCTGTTAAAGGCAATCAGGTGCAGCAATTAAGAATATGAGGCCTGCAGCCTGAGACTGTCCAAGTTTAAGCCCTAATTCTGCCTCTAACTTTGAGATGGCGGGAAAGTTTCTAATCTTTGTGTCTCCATTTTTTTCATATGTAAAACTGGCACAGTAATTATTGTGAGGATTAAATGAGATACCTGTCATGGGCTTAGAATGGTACTTGGCATATACTTAAGTGTTGAATGAATGTTGCCTAGTAATCAGTAGTCATAGTAACAGCACATTAATAAATGAATTAATAAATGACTGATATACATGAAAAAATTATCATAAAAATTAGAGGGGGTCCTGATGCTGGGTTTTCCTTGAATCAATGACAGTATTTCTCCCAAATTTATATCTTTCACAATTAGATAAAATACAGGACATTCTATTGAATTAAATTTTAAGATAAACAACAGTACTTTTTCAGAACAATTTTGTCCCAATATTGCATGGTAAGAGAAAACTGGTAAACCAGCATCTAGTAGAATAAGAGCACTGGTTTGCTGTTTTAAAAAAGCCTCTAAATCTTAAGTCGCTCCCTTGATCTTTCCCACTTTTAGGAGCCCCTTGTCACAGTTACACTCCTCGCCTCCAACACTAAGTTGAGGTAAAAATGAGAATTTTAAACTAGATACAGGAAGGCACTCTTTCTGTATATCCTTCTTCTTTCTAAAGTCAATAATAACATATTTAAAAAATAAGTAAACTGGGGTCGATTCTTTGAGGACACATCTGTGAGAGGCAGGTTTCTACAGAGTCCAGAACACATTAGGCATGGAGGTTGAGAGTATGACTAGTATGATACCTCACACATACTCTATGTTCATTATAAACAGGTCTTCTGTCACAAATAACATCAAACTTATGCTTTCAATTCCAATGGTCAGTCATCCAAACTGGGATCTTACCCCTCAGCACTGATTTGAGGTTGAGCTTGGCTTGGCGGTGCAGGTCCTCCACGCAGGGGGGCCTCGTGGCGGGAAGGAACACATTCTCCTGCTGGTGCCAGGGAGCAGTGTAGTGGACTGTCCATCTGCTCTCCTCATCTAGGTTGGAAACCGCTGTAGAAAGAGAGTTAGAATCAATCCAGCTGTCAAATTAAGTTTCACGGGCTCTACATGTATTGCATCAAGATGGGTCCTTGGTGCCCAACACATTTCTGGGTTAAGGGCCAGCGAGAGGGAAATGAACCGAATTTCTAAGTGAGATTTAACCTTAGACTCCAGGTGTCCTTCCCACAGTGTTTGCTCTCTAAAGGAACTGGTGAAACTGTCCACCATGTTTTGGTAGAAATGTTTACTCAATTAATTGCTTCCTAGCATTTTAGACCCTCCCTCTAAGCCAACGTTAGAAAATGATTGACAGAACTGATAGAGACCTCCAATTCCTACAAGTCCACCATGACAGGTATCTGCTATTCAATTAGAGCCATTGCTCAGTAAACATTAGAGTATCAGAACAGAAACAAATTTCCTACTGAGAAGTTGAAACAAAATATTTCCTCCCTTAAGCATTATTTTTAAACATCACTGTTATAAACTCAATTAAGTTTAAAAAATAAGCATAAGCAATGTAATTCATTTAAATAGCATATTTAATAGAAGTAGAAATCAATTTGTGCTACAAAATGTTCTTTGTATTTCTTACTTTCATGGAATACTTTTATATTAAAATGGTTTTTTAATTCCAATGTAATTTACTTTTCCCAACACAATCCAATTCAACTGAATTTTTCCAGCATAAAAGAGATTAAAATATTAGGAGGGGGAATGATAGGTAATCATGAGAGAATGCTAAATCTCTACAATAATTGTTCTTTATCCCTCCCTAGGGCTTGAGACCTCTTTGTCTATTTCACTTTCCCCAACAACACAACCTAAAATAGCATACCAGTAGAGCACCAAACAAATTCATCCACGATTTTTATAAAGTTTTTAGAGAGAAGAGGGAGAGGGAGAGAGAGAAACATCGATATGAGCGTGAAACATAGACTTGATCCACCAGGGATCAAGCCAGCAACCTTTTGGTGCACACGGGACGACATCCAACCGATTGAGCCACACCAGCCAGGGCTCATCAAAAACTTTAAATACTTTCTATGTATCTGCCACCACAAGCCAAGCGCAGAATAAACTAGAGAAGCATAAGAAGAGAAAGACCCTGTGCTGAGTTGTTTGCAGGTGGTGACAGGTATGACACTTGTAAAAGCAGCAGATACTAGAATTGTGAGGCAGGGGCGAGTGTTCCCTAACCCGGCCGATGCTACAGAGTGCACACTGTGCATACCCACATCTCCGGTAACTAAGCCATAACACAGATTCTCAAAATAAAATGAGCAGGCATGCACAAACTATTCAACTTTCTATCTGAACGTATTTGAAGTTAACGCAGTGGACCCATAGCACAGCTACTACATCCCTTATAAAGATCAACTGAACTACTATATGTAAAGTCTTAGCTCACAAAATGACTCCTGCAAAGCCTGGGTGAGGTGAGAGCAGTGAAATTACCCCAAAGGAGCCTCTGGCTTGTAGCACCACCATTGAGAGGAAGTTGTCCTTCCTCAGCACCCTCAGGAACCTGAGCCACGGGTTAGCTCTCCCCTCACCTTCTCTGTAGCTGCTAAATTCTACCAGCCTTGCTTCCAAATAGTTCATTCCCTAAGTGATCAATTGCTAAATGGAAAATAACCACTGGGACCTAGACATCAAGTTATAAACAGAAATGTCCCGTGTGCTGTCTGCCTTTAGTGTTTGACAAAGAAGCATGTACATTAGGCACAAGGGATTCACGTAACCTCTCGTTGAACAAATGTTTTGCATGGTGCATATAGCTCTCAATCTTAATACATTACATTCACAAGGACTAAGTTCTTACTTATATCTGATAATCTTGACAGTCGGAATTCGCCATATGTACCCCAAAGAGAAGCTCCAGTCAATTATAATGCTTTGTGCTCATGTCCATGTATTTGAAAGACTGAATTACCTGCTATCATAGTTGGAAAATACTGAAAATGGAAACTCTTCCTATTTGGCAATTACAAATCAAAAACAAGTAATGCTATTCAACTCTGTGCAACCACACCATCAGCCCCCTGCACAGCAACCAACTGGCTCCTATGAAAAGGCCGTGGTCTCTTCTCTGGGTTTCTCATTCTTGTCGGGGCGGATTTCAGCCTTCCAAGGGCAGAGCTGCGGACAGTGATCCAAGGGTGCAGTTCTTTGTTGCTTCCTCCAAAGCTTTTCTTTTCCAATGGCTCCTACCCTTGCACATTTATCCAGTTTTAATCACTGGTCCCAAAACTAAACTAAAACTAACCAACCAATAACTAGGAAAAAAATAAAACCATGAATGTGTGAATATTATACTGTTCCAGGGAATGAGGAAGCACCTGGATTAAAGAAATTTAAACCAATGATGAGTGAGCAGTGAAGCCACAGCACGAAAGCTGTGTGCTTTACAACAGCTGACCAGTCTAGACAGAGTTTGTGCTCCAGTTCTGAAACACAAAACAGAGAGTGCCAGGGGGTTTAGAGGATCACCAAAAATATGTGACACCTAACACAGAGCTTCCCTGCACCGTCAGCCAACGAATGAAAAACAACACACAGCAGGGTGGGCATACTGAGAGCACAAAAGCAGTGAATTCACCAGAAATCTGAGCCACAAATAAGTGAGGCATGCTGAGATCACATAATTCTGCCCTAAACCCACAAAAGTCTGAAGTATTTGAACAACCTGCTTTAGAATGGGGTTTAATATGTGTCAATTATGCTGTTTCACACTCTTAATTCCACCACTCCAAAGGATGAAATAGTACATAACACACACACACACACACACACACACTGCCATGGTGGGGAGAAAAGAAACTACTTACTTTTCTTCTTAAATAGCTTAATGAAAGACTTGATCTTTGCATTAATGAAGACCACCATTTCCAGGATGCCTACATAGGGCTTAGAAATTTAAATCTCGTTCAAAGCTCAGTCCAGCAGGCAGGTGGCAAGCTGCCTCCCTTTGCTCCGGATTCACTTCTTGCTCTGTTCTCCTATCATTAGACATCTGCCCAGGCTGATGTAACTTGGAGGTTGAGCTTATTGTCAGGCAGTTACAAACCATTAACAGTCCTTGAACCTGAAAATCTCCCACTGAAACCTAATCTTTAGGGCTGAGAGCCTCCAGAGACAACATGTGCAGAAAGAGAAAGCCAATCACAGTTCTTATTTGCATGATAGCCACAGCAGTCTGTCTGCCTCTGGGCTCATTTATTCCATTTTCTCTCCAGCAGATCACAAGTTTCTCTTTTCTGGAGCCCAGAGAGTACTGCAGCTTGCCTCTGCGAGGTCAAGGTGAAGCCATGTGCTCCCCATTTTCATTAGGCCCCGAAGAATGTCCAGATCTGTTTAGTGGAGCCCACGAGTCTAAGAGCAAGTCTGTGTTGATTCTTTGACTCTCCAGTTAATTCAGGCATGGGAACCGATTTCAGGAGAAAAAGAGCCCAACTATTGTTTCCTGGCCACGCCCCCGGGCTCTGCCTGCCATGCCAAAGCAGTAAAACTTTACAGCAGAATCTCCATCGAGCTGTAACTGAGGACTTGGTTGCATTTTCCTGCAAATTAGTACGCCCAGTCTTCTCACCCAGTTGTGGTTTTTTTAGCCAGTGATTGAGAGCCAGCACTGTAATTGGTCCAGTTTGATCTTACTCGCATTTAGCTCTCACAACTCCCTCCCTCCCAAAACCCCAGCTTACCCACTCCAAAGGAGAAATTAGATGGAGTACCTTAATCACTAAGGATATAAAATGAAGTGAAGTACCCTAATCATGTAAATCTGTATTTTGAATTTACCATCTAAGCTCCTGGCTAAAAAGTTAAAAATTATACATTCATACACACACATGCACACATGCACACACACACATATGCTCCCGGTGGGGAAGAAGAGGAGTAATTTCAAACGTTATTTGGGTTTCTCTTTAACATGAATATAATAGTATACTTAGTGTTCTGGTTCTTTTGTCCATTCCCACTAACCTCACAGAGCTGGGGAAACACAAATCAAGAAGAGTTAGAAAAGGGGTATTAGCAGGATCCAGAAAAATATATTCTGGGGTAAAGAAACAGGAACAAAAAGGAAAAGAATACAGATCAGGAAATACTATGAAAAAGAACAAAGAAAAAATTATGCTCCTCACATCTCTCCCCCGTTCCACTTTATGGCAAAGCAGTCTTGGAAACCCGTTAGACAGCCCTCTTAGTTCATAGCCTCGGGCCAGACTTACAACTGAATGGAGAAACGTAATAACCCACTAATTCAAAACATTTAGTTATAACAAAAACTCTCAGTCAAAGAATAAAACTTATGTAAGGGGCTCCCTCTAGGGAAAGCTTTTGAATGATTCCTCTGCAAATCTTTCCCCTCCTTTATCTTATTTTGAACAACAAAAGCAAAGCAAACAACAAAAAATAAAACAAATTATTATCATATTAGCATACATATTATTACAGGTTTCCAAATTGTGTTCTTTCATCCTACACAAAGCTTTACTTACAAGCAATTACATGGCCAGATGGCAAATAAGCAACAACTGAGATGGGAAGTTAAATTATATAGCTGCCTTCAACTAGTGAGCAAAGTTCCCCCGAGGAAAACAAATTTATAAGCAACAGTGACCTTGCTCGTGAGCTGCTGCCTCTCAACATCATGGCAATGGAGACAGTACTATTCACAGCCTGCACCATACTTGCAATGGAAAATAGCATGTCAATTTTCATGCAGACAACAATGGCATCCGAACACTGATTCGTGCATTAAGAAGGTAAATATTGAGCACATATCAAGTTCCACTTACTTGGGATACATCAGTGAAATCCCTGCCCCCATGAAGCTGACTTATTTGACAATAAACTAAGATTACATGGCACACTGGAGATGGTAAGTGCAATGGACAAAAGAAAAAGTTGACTAGGATGAAAGGAGTTCTGAGGATGAGCAGGTGGCAGCATTAAGTGGAAGTCAGGGTAGACCTCACTGGAAAGGTGAGACTTGGGTAAAAAGTTTAAGGAGGCAATGGTAATAAAACAAACATCTGTAGTGAATCTCACCTGCTCTCATTTCCAATCCATCAGGACTGGCCGGAGAAGTGCTCTCAGAGCCATGCATGCAGTCCTCTCCTTCCTCACTCAGTGTTGGGTTTGTTATTGCATGGCCACAGCTGTGGAAAGCTACCATTCGGGGACATACGGGTCAGTGGGAGTCCAGGGGCAGAGAGCAGGCTTCCAGGCCACGTACTGTGTCCGCTATTCACTTATTCCATGCTGCCTCCTAATGCCCTAAGTCCAGATCGTCAGGTAGCAACCAAATCAATGATGGTTTTTGTTGTGTCACATACCACGTTGTTTTGAAATAGCTTAATTATAAAAAAACTTCCCCCCAAAATTTTATCTCTTCATATCCTGCATATAAGCATGAGACCAGGGAAGTGCTTTCATCTTACAATCTGCATTGCTTCCATGCCATGGTTTATTAAAGAGCCATGTTTTTATGGAAATGTGTAATTTTTAATTGCGCAACTTATACATCCAGCAGAAAATGTATAAATCCATGGTACCTCCTATTCCAATGTTAGTCCTGTAACAGCAACAACAGTTAAACCAAAGTTCTAATATTCCAAACATGGACAACTTCACGGCATAGGAGGGAAGAGCCAAATCTGGAGCCACCGTGCGTGCCCAGAATGCTGGCCACTTCCCAGAACTGTGCCCTCTCCATACCTCAGTTTTCCCATCTGTAAAATGGAGGTCAATAACAGTATTGGTTATACAAGGTTAGTATGAGAATTTAAAGTTATTATTGACAAAGTCCTTAGACTTGCACCTGGTAGGTGGTAAGTGTGTGTGTGTGTGTGTGTGTGTGTGTGTGTGTATTTGTTGGATTAATAAAATTTTAAGAGTGGCTAAGCTGCCCTAAGCTTATTAAAGGGCCATTCATATTTTACAGACAGGAGTCCACTTCCCATAGTTCAGCTATTTTACTTCTTGTCTCGAGTGAAAGAGCGGGCTCCACGAATGAGGGCTCCAAAGCTGTCACTTCCACTTTTTATGCAGATAGTATCTTTTTTCCTACAGCTCTGCTGGCTTATCCTGGCCCATGATTTGGAAATCCTATTACCACTACTACTGTATAAATATCGGCTTCCTTATTCATAAAGTTCCAACATTTTTGCTTAATCTTTCACTGAAATGAAATCTTATTCTCAACCAAATTTTAATTTTTTTCTTCTAGGCATCACCTGATTATTTCTATAGTTATCTGCTTCCTTCCCACGAGCAAAGTGATTTGCAGGATATTTCATAAAATAATACATATTTTAAAAATGTTGACCGTAACCATGCATTACTGTTCAAGCACTCAGCCATTTGACACTGAGCACTGATTGGCCGGCCTGTGTTAGGTGTCTGGGTTAAAAGTCAATCTAACATGGTCCCTGACCTTGGGAAGGTTCCACAGTCCAGCAGGAAGGACACACCCAAACAGGTAAACACCATAAAATAATGAACGAGTGTAGGGAGAGAGATAAGATCACGAACAGATGACAAAGGGCACGGATCTCATTTGGAAAGCAAACAGCTGATATAGAACACAAGAGGAGAGAGGACTCATGTCCTGCAACACCCTGGGAAGGGGAGGGGGCAGAGGCTTCCCTGAAAGCTTATAGGAGGGTGATGGCAAGGGAGGCAGAGAGAGAAGCAGAGACCAGACCCTGGAGGCCACTGCTCGTAAGGAGGTGGATTTTCGTTAGTGGGCTAGGGAGTCACCAAAGGAGCTTAAGAGGAAAGCCGTATGGCCAGTGTTGCAGTTACAAACATCCCCATTGCTGCATGAGCTGTGCATTGGACTGGCTGGACAGGGGGCAGGGAGAAAGGCACTGGGGAACTGGACCAGGAATCCATGCCAGAGGGGAGGAGGTCAGATCCAACTTTCATGTACGGCTATTTTTTTACAACTCCTTTGATCTTATCTGCCTGTAGTGAGCAGTTTATAATGTTTCAGGAAACATTATATATTTAAGGTTTAATAGTCTAAAAAGTAAAGCCCTAGCTAGTCAATAAATGACTGTTACCATTCAGGCTTCATCTGCAACACAACCTTATAATATACTCACTGTGGTTTTTTGTTTGTTTTTCGTGTTTTTTTTTCCAGATGTTTCTAATGAATTGACCATTACATTTCCTAAGTTCTGAAATGGTCAACAGACCATAGAAAGACACTTCTTTAGGCTCCTGCTTGAAACAAGCAGCTTCAGCAAACTGCTGGCCTTGATTCAGGGCCAATACTCATTGTTTATTAGACACAGAAGACTATATGTTTAAACCTAAAAGCTTCTTAAGGCAGAGTTGTCTACAGCTCCCAGGACTCACAGATAAAGCTTCCAGCCCCCTCTAGCCCCTTCCCCAAGCCCATTTATATAAAACCTCAGGCCTTTCCAGGTGTATTAAGTGCAGCTAGGGTATTAAAAGTCTTTATTTTTTAATCCAAACGCCTTCACAAACTTTATTTACTAAAATGGAACATTGCAAATACTATACATGAAATTATAGGCAGAAACAAAGTCATATATATATATATATATATATATATATACACACACACACACACACACACACACATATATATATATATCTCCTATCTAATAAAAGAGTAATATGCAAATTAGGTGTCACTCCATGACAAAGATGGCCGCCCCCCATGGCACAGGATGGCCGCCCCCATGGCCACAAGATGGTGGCGCCCAGACAGGCTCAGCCCCGCCACTGAAGTGATCAGGCCTGTTAGCCAGGCAGGTGGCAGGGGAGGCGGGGGACCCGAGGGGCGGAACAGGCTATCAGAGGAGGCTGGGGGTCCCCTGCCCAGGCCAGAGGCCTTCACCAGAGGCCTCAGGCATGGGCAAGGGCAGAGCGGGTAATCAGAGGGGGCAGAGGCAGAACTGGTGATCAAAGGGGTATGAGGGTGCCCCATCCAGGCATAAGGCCTGGGCCAGAAGCCTCAGGCCTGAGCTGGGACAAGGCTGGAGATCGTAGGGACCTGGGCTCCTCAGAGCCAGCGATCACAGGGGCAGGGGCGGAGCCTGTGATCACAAGGGTCTGGGCACCGGTGGAGCCAGCAAAGCAGGGGTCTGGGGGTCCCTTGCCCAGGCCTGCAGCCTTGGCCAGAGGCTGCCAGTGGGGCAAAGGCAGAGCCGGTGATGGCAGGGGGCAGGATCAGAGCTGGTAATCGCAGAGGCCTGGGCTCTGTGAAGCCGGCGATCAGAGGGGTTTGGGGGTCTTCTGCCCAGGCCTGCAGCCTCATCCAGAGATTACAGGCCTGGGCAGGGGTGGAGCTGGGATTGGAGGGGCAGGGGTAGAGCCGGTGATCAGAGTGAACTACAGAGGAAACACCTTTTCTGACTGCTTATTGGCTAAGCTCCCTGTATGCCACTGGTAATATTCTTAGCAACTTGGGTAATAAGAATCCAAAAAGGTGATCTAGGGTTTTCCTCCACACTCCTAGAGAAAAAAATGAAAGTCCACTGCTGGAGGGCTAAGAAATGTCATATCCTGCCCTAGCCAGTTTGGCTCAGTGCGTAATGCCTCAGCCTGCTGACTGCAGGATCTGGGTTCAATTCTGACCAAGGGCATGTACCCAGGTTGCAGGCTCCTCCCTGGCCAAGGCACAGGTCAGGGCTCATGCAGGAGGCAACCAATCAAAATGTTCCTCTCACTTTGATGTTTCTCTCTGTCTTTCCCTTCTATTCCACATTCTCTAAAAATCAATGGAAACATATCCTCAGGTGAGGTTAAAAAAAAAGAAAGAAAGAAATGTCATATCCTATGAAAGATACATCTTGGAAATGCCTAAAGAAAGCTGTCATTTTTTTCATCGTGAAGGGACTGGAGTCCATCCATGTTGATGAAAACACCTTGGTGGCTGTGGTGACTGGCAGGGCTGTAGTAGCGGGTTGATGGGGCTGGTGGCTTCCCCTGATTAGCCTGGTGGTCTCCCACAAAGGGAGCCAGACATGTGGCTTAGGCCCGCTCCCCAAGGGAATCAGGAAGCAGGCCTAAGTGATCAGTAGGATACCCCCTGAGGGCTCCCAATATGTGAGAGGGGGAAGGCTGGGCTGAGGGAACCCCCGACAAGTGCACAAATTTCGTGTACCAGGCCCCTAGTCTATATATCTAAACTAATAAAAGCGAAATAGTAAAATTAACCATTTCTTCCGGACAGGTAAGCCACGCCCACCAGCCAATCAGAGCGGCTATATGCAAATTAGCCCAGCCAAGATGGCGGCGGCGGACACCCGGAGGCTTGCCTCGGGGTGTCCGCCCCCGCCATCTGTTGCCTTCCTGCAGGCAACACGGGTGGGGAGGCCAGAGGAGCAACCGCCCGCAGCCCCACACCTCCAGGCAGAAAGCAGCCTGGAAGTAGGTCCGTGATCACGGGAGCTCGGGCACACACGCCTCCGTGAGTGCCCAAGCCCCCGCGATCGATTTCAGGCGGCAGGGCAGCCCAGGCCCCCAGGCTGCCCTGCAGCTGGAAGTAGATCCG
>PVJC01000029.1:72523-169007 GCA_004026665.1 Murina feae
GGGGGGGGGGGCAGAGGATCCGAGCCAGCTCCGCCCCTGAGGCTGAAGCCTGGAAATCAGTGAGGGGCACACAGCACACAGAGAGTTGTGCCCTCCGTGTGTGTTGTGTGCCCCAATGGATTCCAGGGTCCCAAACTGTGAGAGAGCACAGGCAGGGATTAAGTACCTCCCCAACCCCTACCGAGTGCACAAATTTTTGTGCACCGGGCCCCTAGTATATATATAAACCTTAAGTGACTGTTACAGTGGAACAACCAGAATGACTGGGACAATCAGTCACTATGACATGCACTGAGCAGGCAGGCAGGCAAGTGGTTAGGAGCGAGCAGGCAGGCAGGCAAGCGGTTAGGAACAAACAGGCAGGCAGGCAGGGATTGGGCCTAAATCAGCAGTTGAACATCCCCTGAGGTGTTCTGGATTCTGAGAGGGATGTCCAACTGCTGGATATGTGACTGCAGGGATTGGGCCTAAATCAGCAGTTGGACATTCCCCAAGGGATCCTGGATTGTGAGAGGGTGCAGGCTGGGCTGACCACTCCCCTCCTCCCGTGCACAAATTTTGTGCACTGGGCCTCTAGTAACAATAATAATAGGAATGTGAAAAATTAAAAGAGATTTACAGAACATCACAACCAGATGCACAATTGTGGGTAGAATACTAGTTCTGAATAAACCAGCTATAAGAAGGCCTTTTTTTTCCGACAAAGGGGAAAACTTGAATATAAAGGTGTCATTTTATTCTTTTTTACAATTGTATAATGAGGTTTAAACACACACACACACACACAGGTTTTAAAGTAATTCTGTAGAGATACTTTCCACACAATGAAGACATGTGCCTGGTAACACATGCCCATAAAAAAAATTGTTTTAACTGTCCCATGAATCATGTTATTGCACGAAAGTCCACTGAAAACCACCAACATTCTAGATGTTCGTTGGTACAATGATCTTTCTTTTGCATCTGAATTAATCTTTAATGATCAATCATATGGCATATTGAAAACAAGACAAATGGAAATCGCTCTTGTCATCAATATCTGGTGGGGGGAGTGGTTGGGGTAGAAAGGGGAACCTTAAGAGACGATAATGTATCAGTTCTTTAGAAGGAACTTGATCTGACAGCCACTCTGCCAGTTAATTCAGATGCTAGGAAAGCACCCTTAACTCCCCATGTGTTGAAGCTGAAGATTTCAGCTGCAGATCCTAGTTAATAATTTAATCTAAAACCATTGCTACCATCTGTTCCATCAATTTCACTGCATCTTGCTATCACTGTGACTAGTCAAGTCACAATATTCACGTGACAAATGCTGAACAAATGAAAGGCGAGGCAGACAGAAAACACACTATGAAAAAGAGAAACCCCAATCAAAAGGGCAAAACACAAAATGAGCCCTGCTGACATAGCAAAGTCCCACCCTGCTTACAGGGATGGAGGGATGCACTGTCTTTCATGCAGGAAATGTGACAATCCAGAGGCTGTCGGATATGATGGACATAAGGGGAGCAGATAGGGGAGAGGCCTGTGAAAATGGGTCCTGAGGTTGGAAATAATGCTGAGTAGGCACATGGTTAGGACAAGTTGGAAAGGAGAGATTTCATAGGCTCTAGGAAGTTAGAGCTGAAAAGAGTACTAAGAAGTACTAAATCCTTTTATTTTACAAAATAACTGGCTTACAACAGATAACAGTTACCCAACATCTGAGCTGATTTATCTTGTGCTCAAGTTTTCAATGCACGATGTTACCTCTGCCTCCACTGGATCCTGCCTCTATGCCTCTGCACTTGATCTCTGACATCACTTGGCATGCCCCTATTCATTCTTCAAGTGACAAGTCAAATGTTAATCTTCCTTTAAAAGTATTCCTTGACAGGACTGCAGTAACTCTTTTTCTAAAAAAAATATATTTTACTGACTTTTTACAGAGAGGAAGGGAGAGGGATAGAGAGCCAGAAACATCAATGAGAGAGAAACATCGATCAGCTGCCTCCTGCACACTCCCCATTGGGGATGTGCCCGCAACCAAGGTACATGCCCTTGACCAGAATCAAACCCGGGACCCTTGAGTCCGCAGGCCGACGCTCCATCCATTGAGCCAAACCTGTCAGGGCAGTAATTCTTTATTTCTAAAAATATATGTCATTTTTACTTCAAGGACAACTTCCTCAAAAGTGAACTATATCTGCTTTGCAGAAAGAGAATGAATTTCATTAACTATAAGCCTCTTATATTTGAACCTGTTATTCTTCATGGCATGTTGTATGGCTCTAATCCATCCACCTAAGTAGTACTGACTCATCTACTTCATTCCACTTAGCCTATATTAGGTATATAAAGGCTCATTCCAGGAGAGAAATAATCTATATGAGTAGAGCTATATATCAATTAGCTCAACTGTAAAGTTAACTTACTTTACCTTTTCCAATTCAATTGTCATTCAAAACACATTTTCTGAATGCATATTAAGAGTCTAGCACATCACACGGAAGAGAATAATTTCCACTCCCTTGAAAAAATAAAATATATTTTCTGTGCTATTTAAACTTAACATAATTCTATTCTTTTATAATAAAAGTAATTTATAGAGAAATAAATCCTAAATTTGAGAAGAAAAAAATTAATGCAACCTTTCTTCTAAAATATTCAGGGAACGGGAAAAAAATCTCATTGTGAAATGAAAAGCCAAAGTATAATGTGATGAGCTTAGAAGGCTAATTTAAGAGTCATGTGACTAGCTAAAGTGCTTTACGTTCTGAGCCCTCTTGTACTTTTTAAATTGGACAATATTTTTTTAAAAACCTGCTTGAATAATTGTGCTATAAGACTTACAGGAATCCATAGTTGAGGAGAGTATTTTACTCAGAAAAAAAAAAAATTGAGAGGAAAGGAGACTTCCTGATCTAGAATACCAGGGGAAAACGGACAAAATAAAGTAGAAGGGCGCCACCTACAGGACGCTGTATGCTTCAGGAGAATGATTCTGCCACCTTCTCCAGACTGAAGGGCTGGCAAGGGCTCTGATTTAACATTTATGATGATGCCTCAAAAGAATGTCCTCATCTACTCCCACCAAAGGAAGACTCTATAACCTCCCGTGCCACAATTCACACAAAGCTGATCTCACATCTCGAGAAAATTTTATGAATATTCATCAACTACCTAGTATCTACAACCAAACTCAAATTAAGGAAGCACTCGAGTTATAGAAAACATTTTTAAACCAGAAGAGGGAGCAGCTAATGTATCTGAATAACTGGGATAAGGAAAAAGAGGTCCACGTTAATTTATGACCAAAAGGTAAAATCAAAGGACTCCAAAGGAGAGTGTTTTCATTCGGACAGAAGATCATTCTGAAACCACACTTTAATGTTAAAGAATTAAAATTAAATACTTTATTTATTTTAAAATATATTTTTATTGATTTCAGAGAGGAAGGGAAAGGGAAAGACAGAAACATCAATGATGCGAATCATTGATCAGCTGCCTCCTGCACGCCTCCTACTGGGGATCAAGCCCTCGACCCAGAAAGAATCCAGGACTCTTCCGTCTGCAGGATGACGCTCTATCTATCCAGGTAGGACTATTTTATTTAATTTTAAACGACGGAAGGGAAATCAGATTCATTATCACCTAAGTTCTTTCCAATTAATGATCCATAAGTTTAAAGATTTAGAGAAAAGGATAATTTAAGCTAATTATTTTGCAAGCTTTAGAACAAGCTCATGAACTGTTCAGCTTTTCTTTTCTCTCTTTCCTGTGCTCACTTATATTGTTTCACATATGGCTAACAGGAATGCTACAATTAATAAGCTGGTGTGAGCCCTTGCTTTTGTTAAGGGGCCAGCTGGTTTGCAGGCACAATGATAATTAGAGACATTAACACAGGCTGCTTCGATTGGCTGATGAACTGACAGCAATACTTACAGTTACATGTCTCCAATTGCATTTGTTTTTCTAGTTTGATCTAGACAACGATATCTGATTAGTGTTGTTGTTTTCTCAAAAAAAAAAAAAATTAACACTGTCTCAAACAACGGAAGAGACAGCAGAGGACCCCAGCTCCTCATTACGCAGGAGTGCTGAGCAGGTTTTGTCATTACGTTGGAGGGGTCCCAGCAGGAGCACAGTAAGGTCAGCCGGGCATTAAATGATAGTCAGAATTAGCTCAGAGAGGACAGACCTCCCATTCCAGTCAGACCGTTCAAGACTGTTGAAATTAATACAGCCTTCCTATAAACTCAGCTTCTCATATTCTTTCACTGCTTCTTTTTCAATTCAGAAATAAGTGAGAGCAAAGGACAAGAACAAAAACATCTATTGTTGATGGAGACACGTCATTCAGTATCTCTAAATTCCAGAAACCTAGTATTTCTAAAGAAGGATTTCCCAGTGCAGATTTCTGACCTGCCAGGACAGAGGGGCCCGTGCTAGTTGGCATTCCCTGGTGCTGGAGGGCAACACATTCAGGGCACAGCTGGGAGGGGAGGGAGGCATGGTGATTGCAGTGCCTACATCATTAGGCTCCCAGAATTGGAGAAAAGTCAAATGGTAATCAAAACAACAATGCTAATCCTCGCAATGGCTGGCCACTGTCTTGGTGCAAATGATATTGCTTAGTTCTCCCTATCTCCATGGGGGAGAGTGGAGGAGGGGGGTTGAAATAGAAAAAATAGCAATGGAATTCTTCACATCTTAGCAAATAATAATACTAATAGGAAGGACTGAAATCAGCATCTTCATGTACCTGGCAATATTGTTAACATTCAGCCAAAAATATGAAGCTTGGAACTATAAAGACAAGTATGGATATTGCATAATTTGTTAAATTTTTACTTATTTCACTAAAGAAAACAGGCAAAGTGGAAAGAATTCACTGTGGGAATCTAACTGACAATGAAGACATAGGCAATCAATATTTTTGTGAGACAGAATAAAAAGAAAAGCAGGATATTTGAGGAGAAAAACAAAACTGATAGGTTCTTATAACATCCAATCATTTTCTCTCTCAAATATAGCAACACTCAGAGCAGTCAGCTAGATCCATTTTCATCCCCTTACCTCTTTGTGAGTGGCAATCCATATAAATCATCATATGAAAAAACAAGTTCAAATGAAGCTGCCACAATCAATTTTCATTTGCAAACCGCATTTAATTAAGTGTCCACTGATGCTAGCAAGGCCAGTCCTAACAGATCTACACTTTTCCATACTTGTCTTACAGTCATACTCAGGTGGCTTTAATTGGACCAGAACTTAATTATTACAACTGTTTTCTAAAGGGAAATACTCATCAACTGCACCCCACTGGATAGAGGGATCAGCCACAGACCTCAGACAATATATTACATTCATTATCAAAATAAATCCTACAGCATCTCTGGAGAACGCATTCCAGTGGGACATTCCACATTAAAATAGGAGAAAATTCACTTCTTCACTCAGTAACCTCCCTCTTCCTCTTGTCCACATAGTCACATGCCCATCAACAAGGACAATGCTAAATTCTGAACTTTAACTTCACGTTTAATGCCACCTCCTGCCCTGTCCCCAGCCTCCTCTCTCTGCAGCTGCTGAATGCCACAGACAGCTTCTTGTACCATCTGCCTTAGAGTGCACCCCAAACTCTGTAGACATGATGAATGGCAATGTGGATGCTTCATTCAGAGAGAACCAAACTGTGTAGAATGTCCTAAAAACACCGCAGGGCAGGGGGTCATTTGGACGTCTTGGGGTGCTCTGAGCAGTGGCCTGGCAGTGGCCTGCAAATTCTTTTTAGGTGTGTGAAATGGCGAGGGCCGGTTTCAGAAGATCCCCACAGTGATCAAAGGAGGACCAGCTAATTCCCCTCTGCCTGCCTGTCTGGATGGCCTTTCCCTAAAGTGGCTTCCAGCCTCCACATGAAATTCCTTTTTCCTCCTGCTTTCCTAATAAAATGCAAGTACCCTCCTCAATCTATTCATGCTCTCGCATCCATTATCCATTTGGTTCATTTAAATGTTTTTTGCTTGGCTTACTGCTTTGTGTATTTTACACTTGGCAAGCCTGATACTTTTGTAACCTCCTGGAGAGCCAGAGCCAATCCATGCGGTTGACTTTGCACAATGCCAACCTTGGGGCCACGCAAAGTCAGCTGCTCTGTAATCTGATACAGTGTGACTACGTGGAACCACCAAGGGCACTTTCAAAGAAAGGGGATCATCACTCACCTTTCTGAAATGGGTAAGGGAGGGAAAGACCAGAGAATTTAAACGCATTTGCCATAATTATCTATGAAACCTCTATGAAAATTTCCCTTAAGAAATACCAAATTGTAAGTACTAAGCAAAAATTTCCACACAAATGGCTAGTTCAACCTCATAAATGCAAGTCGTTTTTTGAAAAGCTTTCCTGTATGCTGAAATTGAATCTGTTTTCTTAAATATTAAGTTTACTGGTAATCAAATGATTACAGAATCTGGTGGGCAAAGAGAGAAGTATGAGTTAAAGGAAAAAATTCGTCTAGTTGTCACATATAAAGGGGGAGAGACAGGTAAAACTGAAGATTATTAAGATTATTTTTTACCTGCTGTCTACCCATCATCCTTTGGGCCTCAAGTTAATTACCATTTCTTCAGGCCAGCAAACTTTTCCTGACCCTCTGACTCTGTTTACACCTCCTATTACTCTCGTGAAGACCTGTGCTTTCCTTTCATAAACTACCACTTGAGTTCATGCAGTGATCTGTTTAGTGGCTGTATCTCCCACTAGGAACACAATCTGGACCACAGAACCGAAAGAAGCCTTGGCTTGCTGGATCCACAGGGTTTAGGGGCTGAGCACCAGATCTGATACACAGTAAGCATGCAATTAATATTATTTTACTACAAGGATGGATTGCAGGAAGAAAAGAAATAGTTTAAACAAAATGAGCTTTAGAGAATTTGGCTTTGTTCTATGGTACTAAAAACTAGCTAATGTTAAAGTCCCACAGTTCTAGAAGAAAGCTTTTAAATAGAGACAAAATTTCATTTAAACAGAAAAAGACCCACCACGTATATAAAAAACACACAGACACAGACAACTGTGTGGTGGTGGTCAGAGAGTAAGGGGGTTGAGGGTAGGAGGAGGCGGCGGTGTGGGGGTGGGAGGGGGGAAGGAAGAGACTTTGGGGCAATGAGTGCGCCATGCAGTGTGCAGGTGATGCTTTGTTCAGTTGTACACTTGGAAGGTTTCAAGCCAATGTCACCCGATAAATACAATTTAAAAACAAAGAAATAAAAGGGTCTTCTATGATTCCAAAAAAATAAAAATATCATTTATTTCCAGCCTTGACTTGTTCATTAAAGACACTGCTCACCAGGCACTGCTCTAGGCACTGGTGTTACTGAGGAGACCCCTCCCTTAGGAAGCCTTCCTTGACCTGCTGTCTCCCATGCCCTCTCCACAGCAGAGTGGACTATCCGCCCCGTAATTGTGCTTATCTGTCTCCCCTACTAGGACCTTCACTCCCTGAGGACACGTACCTGGACTTTATTGGCTTTGGAAAAGCAGTAAGTTTGTTGATTAAACTGACAAAAAGGAATGAATAAATAAGCTATTCTTTGTCTGTAAAGAATCCCATTGGATTGAAGACGACAAATATAATCAAATGTTAATAAGACACATTTTAAAATAGAGGGTGCTCTCTGATGGGGGCTGAAAGGAAATAATATCAGAGAAAACATGGAGGTGACATATGAGCTAGACTCGGATGGGTGAATCAGGCTTTCTAGATGGAGAAGGATATGAAACACATTCCAGCCAGATAAAAGAGCAGGAGCAGAGACACAGGACGAGAAAGAGTCATCTGTGTGCTGGGAATACTGAGTCACATGTTTAACGGATGGCTCACCTTGCCTCTCACAGCCGCAGTCAAACACTTGCAGCGTGCACTGCATGTGGGTGCCTGTTAGCTGGAAACCACATTTTCCAGGCTGCTTACGCCTGGGCTTCCTGATTAGCAAGCTGGTGAGCTTGGCTGAGGCCTTGAGTCCACATGCCTACTGCTTTTGTTATCACTGCTACTAAGACGGACTCTTGAGGCATTTCAGTGGGAATGGTAACTGAAGTCCCATCATCCAGCCTCTGCTTCCGTGGAGGTGATAGGCGGGGTCCGTGGATTTCGTTTAGCTGGTGAGGTCCACCTCTGAGGCAGTGTGGTCTTGGGGTCGAACACTAGGGACCAGCTTCTGATTGCAGCGGAGGGAACAGCCCCTTTGGTGGGCCAGTTCTGAGGGGTGTTCTGCGATCACTCCTGGGAGTTCAGCGTGGACTTATTTCTTAAGCTTTCCCAATAATCCAAGTTCACACACCCTGTGTTAAATCCCCTTCTGCTTATATCACAGCCTGCAACTGAACCCGCCCAAGATAATCGGCTGTCCCAACAGGGTGGCAAGGTGGAGTTTGCAGGGGTGGCAGTGGGAGACAGGGCTGGAGAAGTAAAGTCAGGACTAGTTGTGAGGAACCTTGCCTATCAAGTCAAAAGGAGAAGACCTCATTCAGTTAGTAATGGTTAAACAGCAAAGTTTTCACACAAGACAGTGATTGTGCCTTAGGAACATTTCACAGACAAAGGGAAATGGCAATGAAGAAGCAGACAAATTCTATAAATCCAATGTAAACTAATGTTGAAAGAAGGAACAAAAAGAGTCTGTCCTCCTTATGCTAATGATTACTTTCTGCCTAAGCTCCGGCTGCATCGTAACATTGCTGCCTCTCTCAAATGCTTTATTTATTGCAGGTAGACACCAACTGTCCAGGGCGTAGGATATGGCCAGTCACCTACGGACTCAGTCAGCCTCTAGTCCCACAGGGCTCTCTTTCGATTTCATGTGGTTGGGCAATTTTTTTTGAATATGTATTTTAGTTCCTGGTTATTTCCGACTTTGACACACTGACTTTTTCTAAAGGGGGGAGGGTTTTGCATAAAGTGTATGCTCAGGGTCAAAGTCCACAAATGGGGGGGGAAAAAACATTCTCTGTATTTATTTTTTAAATGTTGACTTTTCCCCGATCTTAACTACATATCATTTTGAAACACTGCATAAATTCTAATGAAGAACACACAAGAACATCTAACCACTCTCCGTATTTAGGCAAAGAACATCAGATAATTACCTTAAGGCAGTTATGAAAGCAATACTAGAATACTTAAATACACAAACAACAGAATCTACACATTATTTTATTAAGCAAAAAGGATTTATTAAGGCATATTAAGGAGCTTTCAGAATCTCCAGGAGGGCCAGAGTATGTTTACATGCCACACAGCTGGTCACCACTGATCACATGAAAGTCTGGATGCCAAGTGTTCAATCTGTTAGAAACCAATGCCAGAATCTAAGCAACAAGCCAGTGGTGCTGAGCTTATCAGCAGATCCAAACAACTGCCTAACATTTTCTAAATTCAATGAGTGTGTCTGGTGGACAGAGCCTAGGTCACATACTTGCACTATAGCTGCAAGGGAGTCTGAGTGTGAAGGTGCCTGGATAGAGGCTGGTGATGCCATTTATTGAGATGGGGAACTCTGGAGGAGGAATGGTTGGAAGCAAAAGGAACCAAGACATGTTACATTTGGGATCTCTGTTAGGCATGCAAGTAAAAATCTCACATGGGTAATTACCTGTGAGTCTGAAGCTCAGAGGAGAGGCCGGCGCTGGGGATTAAATACAATCTGGAAATGAGTATACTGAAGGTACTTAAAACCACTGAAGGAGAGCCTTTAGGGAAAGAAGGCAGGTAGAGAAGGGAACAGAGGCTGAACCTTTAGGCTCTGGGTCAGAAAGAGGAAAAGCCATTGAGGGAGCCCAGAAGTGGCCCATGACTGTTGTGTCTTGAAATCTAAAAGAGGAAACTATGTGGGTGGGGCTGGGGAGTAGTGGTCAGCTCCACAGAATATGCTAATAAATGAAGTAAGGACAAGACAGAAGCCCTAGTAGTCTTCATGAGAATGCACAGCACAGCAGAGGATCAGAAATGCGGATTCAGAGAGATGAAGAGTAAAGAGGTGGAGGGACGTCTGGGAGACCGTCTGCTTGATGAATACGTTTTGTCTGAAGATACAATGGGTGGGCACTAAAGGCTCTGTGTGGTCGAGAAAATAAAAAGGCCATTATAACTTCCTTTAAATAAAATAATAAAACTTTTGACTTGTTTCTCTTCAAGCTATCTTAATTTGTTTCTGAGTGCATGTGTCATTGGAAAGTCTTGTTTAGAGTCACATTACAGAACAAAATTCAACAATCTGGGTTCATGAGTAACAATCATCTTCAGGCAGAAAGATGAGCATTGTTTCCTAAATTAATGAGCTTCATTAATTAAAAAAAAAAAGCCCCGACCTCCCATCTTCACCCTTTCATAATCTCTCTCTGTATCTTCCCACCAACGACTGGGTTCAGATTCCAGAACATTCCTGAAAAGAATTGCTCATTTGGGCTCACCAAGGACATTACCAGAAGTCAGGCCCACAAAGTCTTGCAGCTCATCCAGCATTTTTTTTTTTTTTGTATTCATGAAGAAAAAATTAACCGGGGGGAGGGTGAGGGGGTGGGGGGGCGGGGGAATAGAAAAGGCAATGGATTCATGAGAATGTTTTAAGGTAAAAAGGTAGAGCAAATAGCTCCAGGAATAGAAGACAGTGGGACTAAGCCAGGGGGGTCTTGGTTGGTTCACTGATGTGAAATCATCATGAATATGAAGTCCTGGAACAGATGAATAACTGAGAATAAGAGAACTTCTCTGAGGATTTAAAACAGGAAACCTAAACCTGTGTCTATGCTGTAGGTCCAGCCTGGTGCCAAACGGCAGGACCGCTTTGTATTTTATAAGCACAGAATCGTCTTTAGGGAAACAAAATAAAAATCATAGCTAGGAGATAATAGTGTTCACTGAGCATTTCACGCCCCCTATCTCATTTAACTCATGGCACAGCTCTGAGGTGTGTGAGCTGTTATCATGCCCAGTTTTCAAGCTGAGGAAATGGAGATCAGTAAGAAGCTAGGTAATTTTCCAAGGCTACATAAGCTTGCCAGGTGGTAGTGTATGAATTCAGTCCAGGTCTGGGATGCTGGAGGCTCCTTCCTAACTTCTCACCACTCCATAGGACCTCTGGGGATACCTAAGGCAGGACTGAGCACTTAGCTAAGCAGACAGAGAGCTGAGCCCCATACACACTCACCCAAGCAACAGAGCAGAAAGCTAAAATTAAATCTGGATTTTAAGTATACCTTTTATTGGGTACAGAAAAATAGAAAGATTATAAATGTGCAGCTCAACAAAATGCCAGAGTGAATGCCTATGCAACCAGCATCCAAATCAAGATATAGATGGTTACCAGCTCCCAGAACTCCCCGCAGACCCCCTTCCCCAAAGTTAACCACTACCCTGACAATCACCAGAGATTAATTTTGCCTGGTCTTGAATTTTATGATTGGAATCCTACTCTTCCGTCTTTGGCTTATTTCACTCAATATTATGTTTGTGAGGGTCATCTATGTGGCTGCATGTAGCAGGGTTTGTGTGTGTGTTGCTGTGTAGTAATAGAATTACTTATCCATTGCATTATCCTCATGGCCTTCCTGAATAGTGCAGCTATGAACATTCTCATACATGCCATTTGGTGAGCAGATTTGTAAGTAGATTTCTAACAGGGGAATTTGTTGGTTCATAGGGTACACATTTATTTAGCTTTAGTAGATACTGTCAAAAAGTTTTCCAAAAAGAAAAGCCTGGCAGAGTGATTTAAAGATTTTTTTCCAGGTTAAATGGGCTTTCAGTATTTTAAAAACAGAATTTTAAAATACTGAAGGAGTGGCTCAGTAGTTGAGTGTTGACCCGTGCACCAAGAGGTCACCGGCTCGATTCCCAGAAAGGGCACATGCCTGGGTTGCAGCAGCTCAGTCCCCAGTAGAGGGCGTGCAGGAGGCAGCCAATCAATGTTAGATGTTTCTCTCTCATCAATGTTTCTATCTCTTTTTCCTCTCCCTTCCTCTCTTAGAAAAAAATTTTTTAAATTTTAAAATACTAAAGGATATCAAATATTATCATAGGGTCATTCTTAAACATAAGAAATAAAACTACAAAGCTAGTCTTTGTCTTGGAAAATCATCTGAATGATGGAAGTCATGATTCCCTAAGCTTTGTGTAATAAAATTTAAAGAGAAAATTGGCTAAAAGGGTTGGTGCACATACTAACTGGGCTGGCTACAAACTAAGGTAGAGGGACAGGAGCCATGGGCCAAAAATTGCAATTTCTAATCCTCACACGTTGCTATGTGAGACCTGGAACCTTAATGTCTCTGGGCCTTGGCTTTTCCACATTTGTAATGATAGACTTGCATTAGTTGAGGTCTATGTTCTGTTTTGGGTACAGAATTATGTGACAGAGAGAGATAAAAGACAGAATGCTTCTGTCCTGTCAGAAACAGCAAGACTTCAGTCCTATATACTCATTATTTTATGCACTGAAAGCTAAAAGATATAAAACCATAGCTGTACTTTTGTTGAAAGAAAAAAAGTAAAATAAAATAAAAATTGAGGTTAACTGGGTTGATAAATGAAGAAATGCAGGGGAGTTCAAAGGGCAACTTAATTGTTGGAGAAACATTTTGAGTTCTGATAAGGAAGGAAGTCTTTAGGGGGAAAATTTTTTGAAAATATTTGGCCAAAATGATCTCAAGATTTAAAATGTTCTCTTGGGTTCCTAAATCATGATGTTAATCACTTTTTGCCATATACAACCCCCGGTTCTCTTTCTTCTTCCATATGCCACTTCCCTTCCCTCCCTTCCTGTTCCCGGGACACCTGTAATATATGAAACACATTTCAGTGGGTTTGCCATTTTCCTATTTTTATTATGTTTTTCAATAACTGCGGTCCTTAATACTTTTCTTGAGTCAAGAACTTAACTTCTATTCTTTTTTGTTTAAAAATAAAAATGTGTAAGTTTACTAACTTTTCTCTGCATGCAATTTTGGCTACATCCCAACAGTTTTGAAATTTAACTTTCTCGGCATCACGACTTTCTAAAATGTCTGCTTTTGTATTTAAATATCCTCTTTTGCTTCTATTTTTAAGCTATAATACCAATTAATAAAGCTTAAAATAACCTGACACATGGTCTCAAGTTGAATAAAACCCATCTTCATGAAAAAGTTTGTCATGTTTAGTAAGTTTTTGAAATTTTCCCAGAATCCATCCTTGCTTCTTTGCACTTAGATATGCTTTAAGAAGGTAATACATCCTGTCATGTGTATAACCTTAGCTTGTCTTTGCTTTGCAGTGTTTAAACAAGAAAGTAAACTGAGCCAGCTGTATAAGCAGCACACAAATCATGTCATCCTTCTTCATCTCCTCCTCTTGATCCTATTGACCATCTGAGGTCAAGCCAGCACTGTAAGGCTGCACTGAAGTTTTCATAGATAAGGATTTCTTTTGTAAATATATATTTTGGAAAATAAAATTTAGCACAGAAAAAAAAAAACCTTATGGAACAACAAAATCCATATAAACATTTAGATGACCAAATGGCACACAAACAGCAGTGTGGGATGCTGAGACAGAAAAGGCAAAAGTGGGGAGAAAAAAAAAGTTAATTTTCTTAAACCTTAATCTGAAGTGACAAAAGAGTAATAAGGCTTATCAGGCTTGTGGCACCATGAAAACAAATCCCCT
This sequence comes from Murina feae, assembly GCA_004026665.1. Taxonomy (NCBI): domain Eukaryota; kingdom Metazoa; phylum Chordata; class Mammalia; order Chiroptera; family Vespertilionidae; genus Murina; species Murina feae. The sequence continues at coordinate 86,217 of PVJC01000029.1, forward strand.
CATTTATATCCGTGAACAGCAGCTGAATTTATAGCTCAGGATGATCGGCAAACCAGAGTGAAGCTGGAGTAGCAGTGTCCGGCATTTGCATATGCACAGCAGGAAGAAGTGGGTACCTACTACGACCCTGACTGACCCACTTAGGAAAGGGAATACTCAGAGTGAAAAGATCCGCTGACGCTGCAGTGTGATGAGTGCCAGTTGGATGCACAGAGCCCACGCAGCATTTCACACACACGAATGACAGGCAGAAAATGGGCACTAACAGTTATCAGGTCCAGCCAGGTTCCAGTCCAGATTTCCGTGCATTATCCCAGTGAAAGATCGTGAAAATCCTGAGTTAGGCGTTTTAGCGATGAAGAGCTGAGACCCAGGGAAGTTAAGTGACTTGCCCCATTGTCTCAGCCTTCCACAGGCAGAGCCAGTCATTAGTGATTTGAAAGCCCCACAGAAGGCAAGAGCCTGTGAATTGGAAGCCACACCTCCTCTTTATTTATTCCTCTTCCAGTTCTCCTCCAAGGTACGTGGGCCATTTTCCAATTCATATTTTGTAATTCGCTGAGAACTGGTGAATAGTATAAAGACTCAGATGAGAAGATTGTGAAGAGAAAGCAAGTTACTTGGCATAATTATAAAGCTTCTTTAAAAAATCCTCACCCGAGGATATTTTCACAGAAGTTTTTTTAAGAGAGAAAGAGAGAGAGAGAAACAACCATCAGTTGCCTCCTGTATGCGCCACGACTAGGGATCGAACCCACAACCTGGCTGTGTGCCCTGACTGGGACTCAAACCTGCAACCTTTCTGGTGTACAGGACAATGCTCAACCAACTGAGCCCTCTGGCTGGGTTACAGGCTTTTAAGTAAATCTATTCAGATGATTACATGATAAGTCTAAAATATCAAGACTTTTTTTCTTGCTTTACTTCAAAAAATATATTCTTAATCGGATAACTGGAATAACACAGAAGTGAAGAAGCATGGTAAAATGAATAGGTGAGCCAGTTTCCATCACAGGGAAGGGATGAGAACACATTTGGAAGGGGAAAAACAACGAAAACAAAGCAGATCTGAGTTAACAATTGTGCCAGGTGTTAGGATCAAAGAAAAAAAGGAAAAAGACAATGACTATTTAATAGCCAGCCTGGCCTTTAAACACCACTGCGCAGGAGGCTTGCTCATCCTAAGTAAGTGTTTCTTTTGAAAAGATAAACATGCTGAGACAAAGGAAAGAGACTGGCTCAGAAAAGCAAGAAAATATAGACACTATCTGACTAATAAAATGCATGTGCAGTGGATCAAGTAGAACTGTCATTTCCAAAGCAAGGATTATATCTCAAAGTCATTACACATATAAATTAACCAAAGCAAGCAAAACAAAGTGTCAGGTTTTTAAACTTTGATGGCAGTGGTAGCACATCAAGTCAGTAGTCTGTCTTTCTAATTTTCATTCTTTGACTAGTCATTCAAAGAGTTATCTATAAGCTTATAATTTTGTGTTTTGAGAAGAAAGTAATGTGTAATTTGTGACCTGTCCTCTAGAAAGATGTAGGCAAAGTACATTTCCACAGAGGTAAGTGATTAAGTAAGTTATCAACTCTGTTAATTTCTGACTCTGCTCTTATCCATCATCCTGCGCAGACACAACTTTCTCTATTTTGATACTAAGGCAACTGTTTTAATATTTAATATGGACAAATTCACCACACTGGCAAAGCATAACCCAGACTCAAGTCTTTGCTGTCCTGTACACCACAACTAAAATGAATGGCTTTTAGAATCACAATATGAAAGTATAGTACTTCTTAAAGGAAGTCAAAAGCAAATCTTCTCTTTTCATTAACAAAAGATTAGTGTATTTCCAGTATTTGGGGGTGTGAGGGGGACCTTTGACAAAGAGAATGGCTCTCATGAAGGCAACATTAGAAAAACAGTGCTAAAATGAAGTCAGCATCTCGAATGTCCTACTTTACACAACACTTGGAAAAACCGAAGATGAGCCTTTGATATTCTACCACCACAAACAATCTTCATTCCTCCCACTTATTATTGTTAGTTTTTCCTGCACGAAGTCAGCATATAATAATGTAAGATCCCTTGGCTGAATTTTCCACTGGAGCCATTAGAAGCCTGAGACACACTTAGAGGCATGCCTTGGGTCAACTATGATGTTCCAGAGGTCACGGAAAGATCATGGATCAGCCAGAAGTAAAGACCCCTTACAGCTGTCGGAAAGAGCATACAATTTTAGTGTTTGTCAGATATAGTGCATTCAACGTTAAGGTTCACTGGAAGTCACATCTAAGAGAAAGGTCCCCAAATTCAAAGATTCCTAGATCCCAATCCCATTTTTTGTTGTGTTGTGTTGGTGTAGTAGTTTTGTAACAAATTACCATGCTATTGTAACAAATTACCAGGAACTTAGCATCTTAAAACAATACCCGTTTATCATCTCTCAGTTGTGTAGCCCAGCAGCCTTCCTTGGCTGAACTTTCTGCTTAGGGTCTTAAGGCCTCGGTGGAGGTGTTGGCTGGCCTGGGCTCTTATCTGGAGGCTGTAAAGGTAAATTTGCTTCTAAGCTTATTCAGGTTTTTGTCAGAATTCAGTTCTTTCTCAGTTTCCTAGTAACTCCCTCCATCCTCAAGCCAGCAATGAATCTCCCAACTTCCCTTTCACCATCAGCGAGGAGAAAGCTCAGCGCTTACAGGCTTGTGTGATTACATTACTAACCCACCTGGATAATCCAGGCTAACCCCATTATTAAAGTCTCTGAGTAGTATCCTTAATTACATCTGCAAAGTCCTCTTGCCACACAATATAACATACTGACAGGCATGCCACCAGGGGCTGAAAGTCATATATTGACTATCACAGTTGGTAGAGCGGAGAAGTCGTTTTCCATTAGGTAGATTCCTCAATTCCAGAAAAGACGATTTTTCTGCAAAAAGACCAAAATTCCTCAAAAAGACCACTTCACCTTGATAATCAATTATGAATTAATCATCACATTGTTTACCTGTGCTTTCCTTCATGGATTACTATTTTTAGTATGCACTACCATTCCAGGTAATAAATACTACAACTCTAGACCTGAATCCCTGGCTTTAGTTGACAACATCCAGATCCTACAGAATATTGTGTTTCTGCATCCCAATCACAGTTTTCCTAGGTAAAATCTGAATAATTACAGGAGCTCTTGGCATAATTACTTCTTCAAAGACAAATAATCTTACTTAAAATTCTTTACGCATTTCAACTGGTTAACAATTACTAGCATTTAGCAAGAATATATGGCATGACCCAAAGCATTCTCAGCTGTGAACAGTTTATAACTTTATACAAGGGTAGGGTGATCCTTTCTACCCTTATCTCCAATTCTAAGTTGAATGACACACCAGAATTTGTCCTCATTTTTTCAAATATTAATGAAAAATCCAACGAACATTTATATGATTCTTGGCATGATAATGAAAGATACACATTCCCTGCCTTCTAGGTACTTGCTGGCTAGCACGAGCTGTATATGACATCGTGATGAGGACACACAGGAGGAGCTCAAAACCAGCTTCAAAATACTTGTTATGGAGGAAACATCCGAACTGCGTCCTGTTGGTCAAATCTAAATGTGAGCCAGAAGAGCCCACTCAATGGTTGAGTGCGACCTATGAACCAGGAGGTCATGGTTCAATTCCTGGTCAGGACTCATGCCCAGGTTGTGGGCTGCATGCCCAGTGTGGGGCATGCAGGAGGCAGCCAGTCAATGTTTCTCTCTCATCATTAATGTTACTATTTCTCTCTCTCTTTCCCTTCCTCTGTGAAGTCAATAAAAAATATATTTAAATGTTAGGTAGAAGAAACAGGGGAGAAGCAGATATTCATTCTAGGTTGAGGGTCCTGGCACATGCAAAGAAAGACAAACAAAAGTGAATATGGATAGCGGAAGAGGCCAGTGAGCACTGAGGCTGAAGAGGAAGACAGGGAGGCATTCTTTCATGAAGAACTCCTCTAGGTCATGTTAAGGAAGTTAACTTTATCCTAAAGATAATGGCATGGTGGAGAGTGGGGGTTAGGGATGTGAAGAGTGTTAATGTGAGAAGAAACACATGAGGTCTGTTATTCACATTCTGAGTAGTGTGGAGAAGGGATTAGAGAGCAATTAGCTTAGAATCAGGGAGTTAGGAGCTGATAAGCCAATAAAAGCATGAAATGCTAATAGTTACCATATTAAGGCAGTGCTGGCCCAGGTTATGGAGAAGAAAGATGGGTTCCAGAACATGTTAGAGAGGTGGGACTGACAGGAAGGGGAGGAGAATGGGAGAGGAGGAGGCAAAGAGGACTGCCAGGGACCTGCTACATACAGGCATCTTATCTCATTGATTCCGACAACATCACCACATCTAATAGGCAGGGCGGTCACTCATTTATCAGATGGGGAAAATGGCTCAGAGATGTTCAGGGGCTTTCTCAGACTTAGTAAATGATAGACCCAGCATCAGAAACTCTGACTCCTCAGGGAAGGGCATTTCTGCTTCTCGTGCAGAGATTTTACTCACAGTTAATCACATCATGAAGATTTCAGGCTCACCATTCTCAAAGTGCATTTTAGTAAGACCGCAACTGGTCATTAAATGATCGGTCCATCATTTGCATTTTTTGAGTTGAAAAGACAACCTATAGGTCAAAGTGCCTATAACTTTTAATAACTAGAACAGTTCACAGAGTTAAAGGAGAGAGGATAAAGTCCCTCATGCAGCTAAGCATTCAATCACTCAACAGGTATTAATAGAGAATCTCTAAGTATACTCTGACATAAGGTCCTGAATAATACTCAGCTTGTTCTCACACTATCTAATACAGACAGAAAAACATAGCAATCAAATTGAAGGCATATTTAAAGAGAAAATGGGGAACAAGAATTGCAATGGAAATAGAATGAAATGCATACAGGAGCCCCAGAAAATAATCCCGCGATCTGAACATTTAGAACCAGGGATGGGAGGCCAAATGAAATAAAATGTCTATAGAAATTAAAAACTCACTTTTTTCAATAATGGTTTGCTAAGAGAAAATAATCTCTATTTCTAAAGATAATTTTACCACTTTTCTTTTTCGGTCTATGCTCAATTGCTTATCTACCAGACTATGCATTGGAGGATGTGAGCGTGTGTAATTGAAAAGCTAAGAGGGAAGAAAGCGCGTACAGTAAATCCTCAGTCCCTTAGGAGAAATAACACACTTCAGACGGGTGCTTGAGAGAAGCCTTGGCCATTTCTCTGAGGGTGACCTGATACTTCAAAGACCAAGAAGGGACCTGAGAAACGGACCTCCCCCCATCTCTCCCAGTCACCACAAAGCCTAGACTCATTTGTTCTGAATGTTTGAATTTCTAGAAACACATTAACCTTCCTCCTCCTTTATGATCAGCTTCCTCCTCTTACAAGCCATCCATGATTGAAGTTGTTGCATTCGATTTTTCTGTCTGGTTGCTATAGAAAGTAAAACTCCAAAAGTTAAAAATCTTTCGTATTCTGCTTTTTACCTGAGATTTTCAGTCCCACTGAAAGTAGAAAAGTCCACTTTTATATTTTAAACTACCCTCAAAAAAAGTCCATTTATTTTCCTATAGACTGATGGCTCAAGTCCTTTTCACCTGAACTGGTTAAATATTACCTTTCCTTCCTTTAATCCATAAACATGGACTGGAATCCCTTCTTGGTGGTGCTATTAGGCTACACCCAAAAGGAGCTTAGAATACAGGGGTCCTCAAACTTTTTAAACAGGGGGCCAGTTCACTGTCCCTCAGACTGTTGGAGTGCCGGACTATAGTTTAAAAAAAAACTATGAACAAATTCCTGTGCACACTGCACATATCTTATTTTGAAGTAAAAAAACAAGGCGGCAAAAACACCCGGTGGGCCGGATAAATGTCCTTGGCAGGCTGCATGTGGCCCGAGGGCCATAGTTTGAGGACCCCTGATTATTCTTGGAGAACCTATCACTACCACACACAATAGGAAATACATGGCAAACATGCAAATTGCAATCAATAGGGGGTAAAGGTCAGATCCTGCAGGATTCTATGATGGGGTTCTATGATAGAGTAAAATATGCTGCACTTATCATGGAAGGACTGTTTGCTATTCCTCATAACTTATCAGAGCTCAGCAAATCAAATCTAATAAAAGAGCAATATGCAAATTGACCCTCATTCCGAGACACCTAAGGTACACCCACCAGCCAAGCCATGCCCACCAGCCAATCAGAGTGAGTATATGCAAATTAACCCAGCCAAGATGGCGGTTAATTTGCATACACAGGAGTGAAGACTGAAGATAGCCTAGAAGGAAGCCAAGTGCTGCAGAAGGGAGCCAAGCGGCAGAGAAGGGAGGGAGCGAGGCAGCGGAGAAGGGAGCACAGCCTGCCTCGGCGGGCCCTTCTCTGCTTCGCTCCGGCTCAGGAAGCCCTATTCTTGCAGGAACAGGCTGAGGAAGCCCTATTCTTGCAGGAATCTTCCTGCAATGGGCCTCTAGTATACTCATAAGAATAAAAACTGAGATGCTTATTAAACACGTAAGTTAACACTCTGATTTGAATTGGCTCCCTACTGCTGTCCTCATTATCATAAAAACCATGAGAATCACTTCCCTAAAATTCCAACAGAAACTCTTTTATCAAACTTATTTAAAAGGTGGAAAGTACAGCACAGTAGCTGTGTTAAGTATACTGACTGCGACCTTTAAAGACAAAATGAGATAGAACAGTCTTCATTCCCATCACAGAAAAGATGGAGGAGTCTTATCGAAGACCATACCTTCTATGTGCATCTGAAGAGAACACCTCAGCTGGGACTTTTGTGTCTCAGAGAAGCCTTGTGCTTTTGTCAGACTAAGGACTGACACAGCTGTAAGTTCTGTAACTAAGACAACAATCCCTCTCCTCTGTAGTTTAGTTTCAGCCTGTGACTGACATCCCCAAATACAAGAGAAACTGCCAAGACTTGAGCTTTTATTGAGTGAAGTGGAGTTTCGGGCAAAGGAGTGGCATGATTCTTGTGTTTTTAAGGTTCACTCTGGCTGCGGGGTTGCAAACGGGCTGAGCTGTGATAGCAGCCCAGATAAGACCCAGGCAGAAAGGTGGCAGTGGGTAGTGAAAGGGAGTCAAATCCTGGAAAATATTTTAAAAATAGAGTCGCTAGGATTCTCTGACACATCACAAGTGGGATATGAGAGAAAAAGGAGTCATAGGACTTGAAGGTTTTTGGTCTCAGCAACTGGAAAGACGGATTTGCCACCTACTGAAATGAGGAAGACTGCAGGGGACTGGATGTGGGGGCAAAGGTGGGGATGCAGGAGTTTTGGTATGTTCATAAAGTCTGTTAGACATCCACTTGGAAATATGGAGCAGCACCTGGATATTCATATTTAAAGTTTAGGGGAGAGGTCTTGGCTGGAGATAGGAACTCGGGAGTTATCGGTACATCGCAAGGACCAGGTTCAAGCGAAGGACGCGACACTGACCAGAGAATTCTCTTAGCGTGAGTGCACCTTCTCACTGCGCAGTAAGGGAAGCACCACTTTGGCAGAGAGAAGCCAGCTCTCTCATTTCTCCACGGGACATCCATCCAGGCTGCCCTGATTTCAGACGTCGCACAGAGCAGGAGACAGAGAAAGGTAACTGCCTTTCACCCACAGGGCATGAAGATCACTTTCCCACGGTGAAGTGAGGCGGAGGGAGATTAAAGAAAATCTCATCAAACAGTCCCAACAGCAGCCTGGGAGAACCCTTCGGAATGCCATGTGCCCAGGGAGTCTCACCGATATTAGGGGCTCCTGTTTTCTCCTCAGGTCACAGACACGTCATTTTTTGCCGATAACACCAACAACGGGTTTATCTATCAGTTTCAGAAGGTAAGTGAGGGCTGGGAACAACTAAGACAAACTCATTCTCAGCTGAATTTGTTACAAACAAAAATATATAGAGATAAAGATTTAGAATATTTGCCATGCCAACATTAACTTTATATGGGAAGCAAAAAGGCGCCAGATGGTTAAACTTTAGATATTCTCAGTGGATGAGAATAAGAAGGCAACTATCAAACTAATGTTTTACATTTAAGCCATGTTTAGAGGCATCAGAAGATCACTCACTTGCACTCAAGTCCACTCAGCATTTCTGGAGATGCACGTACAATGTCACCTTTTGAGTACACTACTTTTTTGAAACTTCCATTGTAATGTACTGATAATTCAGTAGCCAACTTTTACACTCCCTAACCGCTTCTCTCTGAGGTGAAAACTGGGCTGCCCATTACTGATGAAAAAAGGAATATAGTGAGAAGAGAAATACCCCAGTGATTAAGGAGAGCTCCGTACCAACTCCTCAGCAATCAGCCTAAAGTAGACTTATGTAAGGGTAGAACTATCCATTGCTCCTTCTAGACAGGGAGAGGTTTTTGTGAAAATAAAACCATATTATAAAAGGCATCATATGAGAAGTCCAAATCTTGTTTTAAATTTTTATCAAGGACTTGTTCTGCCAGGAAACACTTCCAAACTGGAAAGGTTTTGTCTCAACTGCTGTGGCAGCAAACGCTTCCGCTGGAGCAGTGAAAGCAGTGAGAGCAGCATCAGGATACTTGCTGGCTTCCACCGCTTTCAAAATATTTGTGCTGCTGCACGCTCATTTGCCAGTCTATGTGACTTACAGTACTTTGTGCTCATCTGGGTGTAGTCATACAACTATGATTCCAGAAATGTTACAGAAGCTGGTATAGATATGCTGCAATGGAAAACCAGAAGTTGCCCAGCCAGTGTGGCTCAGTGGTTGAGCATCGGACCAGGCACCAAGAGGTCGCTGGTTCAATTCTTGATCAAGGCACATGCCAGGACTGCAGAAGGAAGACCATCAGTGTGTTTCTTTCCCATTCGTGTTTCTATTTCTCTCTCCCTGTCCCTCTCTCTAAAAAATCAATAAAAACCTATTTTTTAAAAGTTATTAAAAAAAAAAAAAAAGAATACCTGCAGTCTATCTACCCTTCTCCCTATGTAGTTACACCATATTTGCAAATTATGGTACAAATTAGTCTTTTCTTTCACAAGCCCGAGGTAAGCCTAATCAGTAACATTCTGAAGCACTTAAGAGAGGTCAGATTTAAATAGCATTGCTATAAAATAGAAGCAGACTCATAGATACAGAGAACAGACTGAGGGGAGAGGGGACTGGGTGAAAAAGGTGAAGGACTAAGCAGTACCGATTGTTAGCTACGAAATAGTCAAGGGGATATAAAGTACAGCAAAGGAAATATAGTCAACAATATAGTAATAACTACGTATGGGGCCACGTGGGTACTGGTAAAATCAGAGGGAACACTTTGTAAAGTGTATGATTGTCTAACCACTATGCTGTACACCTGGAACTAATACAAAATTATATTGACTGTAAACTGTAATTGAAAAATAAAATGTAAGAAAGAAAGAAATAGTTTGACTATATACTTGTGAGAAAATGCTCAGCATCTTATGTAAGTTGCTATTCAATACTCAGTGTTTTACCAGGCAGATGCTCTTTTCACAGCTAAGGAGATCTTTACTGGACAGAGTAAAGATCCATTTACTTTACATTAATGGACAGAGTCGGGATTTATTAAATCTTCTTCACTAATCTGTCAATTACTTTTATTATTGGGGTCATGATTACTAGGAAAACCCTTTAAAAAGTCTTTGGCTTTGCTTTGTGCTCAAAGTTAATCTGGAAGAAAGAGGACTCCCCAGAAGTGGGCACAAGTGGCTAGGAAGGCAGCGAAGGTCTTGGCGCAGAAGAGCAGGCCTGGAAGAAGGGAGGAGCAGCGCGAGGGAGGCCCTCCTCGGTGGGGACCGGGCTGGGCACATGACTGGTGCTCCCGATATCTGGTGAGTAAACACTTAAACACAAAATTCTACTGTAACGGTTTGGTCAGACTTGAGAAACCTCAGAACTGTCTTGGAATATCAGCAAATTTTGGATGAATCTAGATATATAAATTAGCCACCTTAAGGATAATATTGGCCCTTTTTTGCATAAAACTGGATATTCTCTTATAGCAACAGTTTTCCAGGAAAAAGGAAAGGGACTAGAGCTTCCTTTTGTCCCTTAAAATTAGGAAAGGGTCTGAATAGTCTACAAGCCGGCTAAGGAAGGAGAGATGAAAAACCACAGTGCTGGGGCCTCCCACATGCTACCTTTTCTTTTGTCACCCCAATCCCCATCCCTACCCCATCCCATCCCATCCCATCCCATCCCCATCCCATCTCATCTCGAAGCATTTGCTGGGGTCCCTTCTCATTCACTAAGGAACTTTTTCTGTTGGAACACAGAAAAGTCACTACTCTTAGGTCTGGTGTAAAGCCATTTCCCCAGCAGATCTTCTGGCAACTCTGGAATCTCCTGACTCCTGCCTCTCCGCTGAAGATGCCCTGAACCATGTGGCTGGCCAATCCCTCCCTGTAAGAACACCCCTCAAAGAGCACAATCCACCTCCCCTCCCTCTTCCTCCTCCCGGCACCTGTCCCAGCTTCCACTCTAAGTGTCAGTGACCACGAACCTCGCAGCTTCACTCAGTGAAATACAACAAGAAACAACACGGATGTTCTCTTCTGGTCATCAAAAGGCATATTTTTCTCTTTTGTTTTCAAATGCTGTCTTGCGAAACTTCTCAAGAACAAACATATAATATAGAATCTGACCTTTGAAAACCATTCTCCACTTAAATAGAAATTCACATAAAGTACATTTCACGCATGGTTCCTAAAGCTCACCAGATGCTATTTATACCTTTTTGTTTTAAGAAGACATTCCAAAGAGAGAGTGGCCAGGAGTGCTCACATTCCTCGTATCATGCACCCCCTCCCGCCCCCAACAAATTAAACCCAAGTTCAAGTCAGCATGGCTATCTGTCTCAATGCTTCGCAGGGTTAGCCATGTTTTGACTATAACAATAAAAATTCTAAACCCAATCTAAATCAACAAAACCTGATAAATGTCATGTAATCAGCCGATGAAGGATGAATGCTAGTAACATTAGAACAAATAGTTTGTCATTATATTGCCTGCCAAGTGAAGACCTCCTGATTTCAAATTCAAGCGCTCTGTATGATTTTATAATATGACATTTTCTTTTCAATTTAAGAATACCCATCTTCCCACCCAGAGTCCCCAATACAAAAATCTCGCCAAGCTGTTTACTCATGCAAAAGCTATTAATTGCTTAAAGCCCCTCAGGCTGTTTTCAGCAGTATTTGCTTCTGATATTTACAGAGAAAAATACATACCCGGGCATACCTTTGTGCCTGGTTGACGGTGGTGATACGATGTCCTGAGTGGCAAACTGCCTCTATCACACTGATCCATCTGCCTTCGTCTATTAACCACCACCTTTACTAACGCGTGTGCAGACTGCTGATCACACCTTCCCAACTACAGGGAGTTCAATCTGGCTCAGGTTTAACACAGCTCCCCCAACGGGCAATCAGAGGACAAGAAAAGAGAAGGGGGAAAAACAAAACTAAAAAAGGAAGACACAGAAATCAGCAAATAGGTAAAAATGAGACAGCAGATGCTAAAAATGGAGAATTTAACTGAAACCTTTGCCGATGCTTTTGGCAATTGAAGTCATTTGATTCAGTTCCACCAAATTAGCCAGAGCACTCTCCTTGCACAGAGCATGCTCCAGAGCAGGCAGTCCCAGCTCTGTGCGCTCAGGCAGCAGAGCGGGTTAACTGTTCTTTCATTCCTTAAGGATGGCATCTCCCAGTTTATACTGAATCATCCATTCAGCAAGGTGATGTGGCTTCTACTGCCACATACTTAAAAGCAAGATGTTGATCAGTAGTAGGAGAGAGAAAGGGAACTAGAAAGCATGACAAAGTTTTCAAGGGAGAGACAAAGGAAATAAAGGGCTAGCTTTGTTTGGTTTATTAAATTTCAAGGGCTTTGCCTGCCCGTTTGAAAAATGCATGATATCACCAGTGTGTTTATTAAAAGTGCTGCTTTAAATTGCAGATTGAGCAAGTGTGAATTCTATTTGGTAGCTGTAGGTTATTGACTAACAATTATATGCAATTTCTGAATGAAAGGAGGGGGAAGGAATGGCAAGACTATGGCTCTAAAGGTGCTGCTAAACGTATGACAGTAAACTGTCCAGATGCACATGGACGCAACATTTCCAGGTTCCCTTGCATTTTAATTGTTCAAATCTTTTAAAATGATGTTCAGATCAAAGAGTAAAATAGCATAAACTTTGCACAAGGCTTACTTGACAATTTATTACTGGATTTAGGAAGGGGTGGGGAACCTGCCAGAGCATAGGGCTGCTTGCTAGCTAATTTGAAAAATGCACTTGTTTCAGCACAGAAATAACAAATCTGTTTCTGATTCCGGACATCATATTGCAAATGCTGCCAAGAAAAGAATCTAAGGAATCCTTCTACATACACAACATACACAAGACAACTGGAGAGAGGCCTGTGATCTGCTCCAGGGTGCACAATAGGGAAAGAGAGGGCTGAGTTTTCAGTGTGAACTGCCCTGGCGGGAGCAGAAGCACATGCCTGAGATAGTTCTGAGCTGTAATCTGCAACATAACTCTGCTATTATTAGACAACCTAAAGGCTTCCCTAAACCTGTAACTCGTGAAGCAGAAAAGGATGTGGACGGGACCCTGCCATGCTGAGCATGCAGGCAGCTGCAAGACACCCACCCACACAATTCACCACTTTTCCAATGAAACTAGGTCTCTAGCTCTTGGACGATACATAAGACCTAAGAAAGGGAAAGCATCTAGTCCAACACCAAAGCCAGGTTTAAGTCTCTATAAGAGAATGCTGGCCAGGTAAAATCCAATATTAAATTCAGAAAGTTAAGGTCCGTGATGTTCACAGAGCATGCTAACACTATTCTTAGAACACATTAATCCTTTCATAAGAGCAATGGTTTCAAACTTAACTACACAAGGGTGTCCTGCTTTACAACTTATTAAACTATGTAATGATCCAGCCAATGATTCAAAAGAATGTGATTTCGCGTGCATCACTTCTGTTTTATTAATACGGGGGGAGACTCAGCAACAGAATCCACTTTGGAAAGAAAGATCATAGGAGAATTCTGAACGACTGAGTCATCCAGCAGGCTGAGCCATCTAATGCAACTGTTTAAATTTTTGGCTCACAGTGAGTTGACTGCAGTCAACTGAGCTCAATTTTGTTTTTTTGTTTTTCCCCTTCTCAGCAGGATGAGTTCATAAAGGAAACTGCATCATTTATTAGAAATGAAAAGGCACCATTTTCTACTTTTGCATGATGGATCATAGTGAGTGTATTTTTAACCCTTGCACCTGCACATACAAACTTTTCTTAAATCCGCATTGCCGTAAGTTACAAATGAATCATCAAAGCAGCTACACTGAACAGTCATTCTTACATTCTGTCCATTAACTATATCTCCTATCAATGCTATTTTACAATGTCATTTTTTTTAAATGTATTTTAAATGTATTTTAAAAAATGTATTTTTTAAATGATTTTTTACAGAGAGGAAGGGAGAGAGATGGAGAGCTAGAAACATCGATGAGAGAGAAACATCGATCATCTGCCTCCTGCACACCCCCTACTGGGAATGTGCCTGCAACCAAGGTACATGCCCTTGACCGGAATCGAACCTGGGACCCTTGAGTCTGCAGGCCGACGCTCTATCCACTGAGCCAAACCGGTTAGGGCACAATGTTATTTTACAGAATGGGATGAAGTATTCCCCCAAAACCCACATCTACTGGGAACCTCAGAATGTGATTTTATTTGCAAACATTCTTTGCATATGTACTCAGCTAAAATGAGGGCATGTATTGGAATGGAGTGGGCCCTAAATCCAGTGACTGCTGTTTTTCTAGAGCAAACCACCTGACACAGAGGTGCAGGGAGACACACAGGGAAGACAGAGCCGGAGGTGCTGCCACGTGCCAAAAACACCTGCGGCCTCAGAAGCTGGAAGAAACACGGGAAGATCCTTCCCTAAAGGCTTCCGAGGGAGCATGACCTCGCCAACACCTTGATTTCGAACTTCAGTCTCTAGACCTGGGAGAGAAGGAATTTCTGTTTTAAACTACTCACTTAGTGGCCGTTTGTGACAGCAGCTCTAAGAAACTAACACGGATTTGTTTATCCACCAACCCGTGCCACTTGGCCGATGCTTTGCTTACCAGTCTACAAGAAGATTACTACAGGAAATGAGATGAAACGTCTAAGTACTTTCACAGCTGTTTGACACTGTGGCGATACCCCACAGCACATGATGTCTGTGATGGATTGGAAATTAAAAGTAGAAAATAGCCTTCACAGTTAGAGATGCACTACAAAGATCACTAATATCTATAAAGATGAATCGGTGTACTGCAGTTAAGAAACTTACCATCTGAGTCATCTCAGAGAAACTTAATTAGGTTCCATGCAGTTTTAGTGGTAAAAACATTTCATTCTGATTTTTTGAACAAAGTAATCTGCGAATAGTATTCAATATATGCATGGTAGTTTGCCACCAACCATGTTATTTGATTAGCCAGAAACTCGCTTCCCAGACCATGTTAGGTCATGGGTTATGTAGCAAAGGAACAACACGTCATGGCTTTGTTGACCACGGGGACCTTGGCAGAACTTGAGGGAACATCTTCCCAGAGACTGGGAGCTCGGGCATTGCTCATCCGAAACGAGCCTGGGTGGAGTAGGCGTATCTGAGCTACTTCAATGGCAACAGTGGAGAGTGATTTCACTAAATGAGCTATTATCCTGACAAGAAAGATAAAGATGACATCTCTCTTTACAAGAAGGCATTTTTTTCTAGCACCAAATCAACCAAAAGCCGAGTAGAAAAAAACCCAGTCTAAATGGAGAAAAGGAAACCTGCAGCAACGTGGGAGGCTGTCTGGTGTGAATGTTTTCTTTTAACATTTAAAATAAATGCACAGGAACACAATTTAACCCCAAAGACGGGCAGTCCTGTTTCCTTTAAAGTCAATGCAAATCATGACCGCAGAGTCCACGGCCCTCAGACCCTCAGCTAGCCACAGGAACAGGCCAGCGAGTGAAACCTGAAAACGCCTCCAACAGAGGGGAACACACACACAGTGAGAGCACGAAGCACCGCAGGGAGCCCTTGACATTTCTGTGTTGAATCTCAATCACCATCACGTTAGCCCGGGGTTGCCTCATGTGTAGCACAAAGGGCAACCTAAAAATCACTACTGTAAACCAAGAGGCTAACCATCCCAGGAAGAGAGCAAAATGTCAACTATTTGTCCTGGCTGCTGCGAGAGCAGAAGTGGGCTTTCAAGGGGACTGTGGATTCCTGGTTAAAACACACACTCCAGCATGAAAGTACTCAGTTGTCATCACATGCCATTCACTTAACTTTCTACAATGCCCTAAGTTACCACGGAAACTAAGAGTCCGTGAAATTGATAGATTCTTTAATAAAGTGAAATGGCTGTTATGGGAATGGGTGGAGACAAATATGTTGAAGCTGCAAAAGTCATACCCTGCAACAACTCCACACCTGCATTCAATTAAAAATCTAAACCTTAAGCTATCATTAGATCATAATGATTTCAACTGCACTGTGGAAATTACGCTAGGATAGCAAGCACCCTCATCCAATAAAGCTGAATGTTGGCTCTGAGAGTTACATTCTTGAGACAACAACTTTTTAAAAACACACACAAAACAACCTTTTTTTAAAAAATGAGCTCATAATTCATTTAATCTAAAATTATTTTTCAGAAGTATTCAAATTCATTTCAGCCTTATGAGCGCCTTAGAAATCCACTGCAACTAGATCATCTCTATAGTATAAATTAATTTAATTCTTTTGGAGAGAAAAATGACATGTTCTTTCTTGTTCTTACCCCCTCCGTTTTATCAAATTTGTACCAACTGTATAAACAAATATCCAAAACTCAGCTTAATATTAAAGACTTGGTTGGTTTTTAAGGTGTCAAATTAAGGTTAAAACTGTAAAGGTTAAGTCTAGAGAATCCATGTCTTTCCCCATTAAGAGACTGAGGACAAAAGAACAGTTAACAAAGCAAGCCAGGATCACTTTATTTCCAAAAATTGAAAAACTGTCAAGAATTTCACATCAACAGAATGACATACACTGAAAGAAATGAACAAAATAATCTATTCCAGTTCCGAGGAAATTCATTTTCACTCCCCCATTCCAGCAATCTCATAGACAAACTCACTCTCAAATGCCTAAATTAATTACATTCTGACAAGAGTTGGAAGAAAAACAGCATTGAAGAAAAAAATAATTGCCTCAAAAGAGAAAATACTCCCCTCAAATCAGGAAATCACTACATGGACTCATATAGTCACCATGTTACAGTACTTGAGAAGTACTATCATCCATACATCGCTAGAACAAGAATTGTGTCTATAGTAAAATTAACTTCATTCCTGAATTCACACAAGAAAGCTTATAGCAATAGAACTGTTCACCCCTTCTAGTCATTCCTTCCCATGGGTAACTCATCACACAAAAGTTCCCTAATAGGACTTACTCTACCACTGTAAACTATTCCTACTTTTATTAAGTTTCCTTTAATGCTAAATTTTTAACCACTTTTGTCTATGACAAAACATACACGGAACACACCCAAAAAGTCCTGGAGAACTATCTTTTCTGTCTAAAAGAAAATTCCATCTCCCCAGCAGGAGGTCTTTCTTCCTGTTTGCAACAGAAAAAGAACAATGACTTTTTCACTTTCATACTTCACAAAAACTCCCTCGAACTTTGATTTTAATAGAGCCAGCCATGTGATCTGGACTCTGGTGCTAAATGACCATTTTTCTAACGACACCTTCACCACCCACACGGACCCAGAGCCCCCTCACCTTTCAGGCAGAACATTGTGAAGCAGTCCCATGGAGGGGCTGTGCTCTGCGGCGAGCAGCCTGCAGTGCTAGGCACAGCTGTCTCCCAGCCCACCTCCCCAGCGCTGGCTGCCAGAGCGCGGGGCAGCCGGCCAGCGCCTGCGATTACAGGAAGCCACTGCCCAATCCCCAGCTTTCTGGCGGAGCCGCTGACACCTCCCTATCTCTCAGGCGTTGGTTCACGCCACAGGATCAGCCAGATCATCTTGGAAAGTGAGGGCCACAGGGGTAAGCAGTCGCCGTTCAGAGTCCAAGGGAGAACAGTGCAAGGGCAAGCCCACTGGTCTGTTGATCACAGTTTCCACTGCAGCAGATGCGGCAGCTCATGTGATCAAGGCAAAACAGAAATCACTGGATTTGGTTTAACTGTTTGCTACTAATTATGACTATTCTTGGACTCCACTATTCCTTTGCTACTCACACTCTAACTTTTTTTACTGATATCAGACAACCCGTATACTGCTGATCCATAGTTAGCACTAAACCTTGGAGGTGAACCGCACGCAGGTGCCTGGGTCTCCATAAATGGGTGAATACAGGGGAAGTGCTGACTACCGTTACTATTATCACTACGGTTCCTACACTTGAGTGCGAGGACAAAAAACGTGCAGTGTGTTACACCTGTATGGCCCTGCTGTTTTTCAGATGAGGCAACACAAATAAATATCCCTAAGCTGGCATCACAGCATGTGAATTTCTATCTCTACTGAAACCACAATCAGATCGTGACATTTCTCCCCTCCCCTGGAAAGCTACGTTCACTCTGGTGAGTTAAGGGCTTTAATGTTTAAAGTTCTCATTTTTAAAAAATGGCCAGTGATGTAGAGTCTACATCACTTTACTTATAAATTCTTTAACAAGGTTAAAAGGCAAGCGAAGGCTTTTCCTTTCAGCTCTGAAGAGAAACGGTCTCCTCATGTGGCCTCGGGAGCACGCTGCTTGAAGGGCGGTCTGACAGTGCGTGGCCCGCAGCCCCTGGAGTCCCCTGGTCACAGGAAGTGGCCATTGTTCCCAGGGCCCGTTGCTGTGTGCAGGTCTTCCTTTTGACTCCACAGGATGCAGGAAACTGACTCACAGAAACCATCTATCTGTCTGTCTGTGTCCTGGGGTGCTGGCTGCAGCCCTTGCTACATACTATGGATGCTCTATGGCTTTCGATTTGCACATAAGATGCAGCATATCCTCGCCGGGTGTCTGCTCCTCACTTCCTAGTACCCCCAGCAGCACCTGGTTAATGTTTCCTACCATGAGCAAGTTATTGTCCTTGTTGCTATGATCGTAAAGAAATAGCAGAGACCCCGACCTGGGGGTTGCAGGCTTGTGCTGAGATGAAAAAGCCTTGTCTCTGGGATGAAAAAAATCCTGCATGTGGGATGACAAAGAGGGATTTTAGCTGTTAGAACAGAGCTGGAAGGAAGCTTATAGCTCTTCTCACTTGGTCGACTGGTTCAGCAATGAGGTGATTTGCCCAGCTAACCAGTGGCTACATCCAGATCAAAGCCAAATCACCTGACTCGGCTTTTTCCATCTTACCATGTGAGCCTCCCACGGAGGGCTGGACTCATATCTTGTCCTTGCCTGTCTTGAGTGGTCTTCTATGCAATGTAGGAATTACGAAGGTACTCCTGGAAGTATTCTTATGGGTTAGATACAGCTTTTGAAATTGCACACGCACAGAGAGAGAAACTCTACCACTTGGAGAGTTAAGACTTCTGAACACAGGTTAGTAGTCAGGGTTTGGGTGGTTATATGCTTCTAATAGCACTCTATGAATACTCACAGTAAAACCTTTTAATATTGACAACTTCATTGCTGGAAAGAACACCGAATTGGAAAGTAAATAGAATATGATTGCAGCTGCATCTGTAGCTTTATCTAGCTGGTCTCTATAACTAGTTTATAACCTATAAATGTGGGGGCTAAATTAACTCTAAGATTCTATCCTTCTAGCCAACTCCATTAATTTTTTGCTTTGACACATATAGGCATGTATATTAATATATATAAGCATTTTTTACGTGTATTATCTCAAGGAAAAAGACAATTCTTGCCTTCTCACATGGTTTAGTGCAAGAGGTAGGTGCGTGACTAAACAACTCTACAATACCATACACAACATTAATAATGATCAACAAAGCTTCTTGCCTATTACCATCTAACTAAGCTGCTCTTCCTAGGCAGGTGAAAACATCCATAATTTAATGTAATAGGCGGAATGGTGTCCTCCAAAATTCCTGTCTACCCAGAACCTCAGGATGTGATCTTACTTGGCAATAGGGTCCTTAAAGTAAGAATGAAGGTGTGATGGTACTGGATTAGAATAGTGGTACGGAAAATAAGAGTGTCCTTATACCAGACAGAAAAGGACCCACAGGGACAGAGAGAAAGCCGTGTGAAGACGGGAGCGGAGATTGTAGTTATGTGGCCACATGGCAAGGGACACCTGGAACCACCAGCAGTGGGAAGAGAGCGGGAAGGATTCTCCCCTAGGGCCTCGGCAGCAAGTGTGGCCCTGCTGACACCTTGCTTTCAGACTTCTGGCCTCCTGAGAGGATGCGTTTCTGTTGGTTTAAGCCACTCATTTGTGATGATTTGTTCCAGCAGCCCCAGGAAACTAATCCATTTAGCAAGGTAACAATTATAGGAGAAGGCCTGATTTTTATTTCTTTTTAAAGCAGCTTCAATTCATGGTTACATGGGCTTAAAAACCTGTTTTTCCCATATTGCTGAACTTACTGTGTCTATATTTTCAATGGAAAAAATAATCTTCCTATAACACTCATAATCAGCACAAATACCATCTTCTTTTACATTAGTGAAATTATAGGTTTCCCCATCTGAAAAATTCACAGCATGAAACTCAAGCAAGGGCAATAAAATAAGCTTTTACAAACACCCAATATTAAGAGTACCATTTTTTAAAAATCCCTCATTTTCACTATCAAACAAGTGTGAATACATTTGAAAAAATAAAACATGAAAAGGCACGCTATAATCATTTTTTTCAAACTAGGAAGAAAAAGAACTTATCCATTCAGATTACTATTATCTGCCACTCCTGCTCATTACTACTGAGTCTGAAAAGTCAATGCCTAGGAAGCGGGGAGCTGGCCCAGGATGGTGGACGCTCACCAGATTCACAGCCCTGTGGGCAGAGCAAAGGCCTCGTCTTCGCCAACCATGACCTTAGAGCAGCAGCCACTTTTCTCCCTTGTAGGATGACAACATCCAGCATCTTAATAAAATTTAACATTATCTCAGCCAGAGGGAGTGGTACCCACACAACCAACCCGAATATTTTAGATAGTTATTGTCCTCCAAACCACTGCAGTATTATGAAATTTATGTGCTGAAATTTTTTTTGTTTCAATAAAATACTGGGAATATGGGTAAATTAGAAATTAATTTGCACAATGCATAGAATTGGTGAGTCTAGAGGGCTCAAAAGTCTACTTTGTTCCTGGCAGAACACAAGAAAAATAGGCAAACCATATTTTCTCCCTGTGCATCCTGACTCTTCACAAAAGTCAGGCCAAGATGGAAAGAACCTTCTCCATACCCAGGCAAGAATATGTTTCACATTAACTAGAAAAGGATTCCACACCAGGCAAGGCCTGCTTCCATATCTCTCTGTATGCATCTCAGTGCTTTAAAAGTCAGAGACTAAAGACATATTCCCAATCACAACCTTCCATTTTCCCCTATACTGCAGGAGACTGGAGATGCTGAACCCCCCGATACTTTTACCATCAGAAGGGCCCGGACTGGTGTGGCTCAGTTGGCTGGGCATAGTCCCATGTGCAACAAAAGGTCACAGGTTCAATCCCGTTGGCACGTGCCCAGGTTTCAGGCTCCATCCCCAGTAGGGGGCGCAGGAGGCAGCTGATGGACGTTTGTCCCTCACAGCAATATTTCTCTCTCCCTTTCCCTTCCTCTCTCTCTAAGATCAGTAATACTTTAAAAAATATTTTTGAAAAGAATAAAAACAGAAGAACCAAGCTAAGCTAGTTCTCTGTCAAAGAAGCCACTCTGTTGGCCAAGGCTAAATCTGAACATCTCACCGAAGTTTTAGAATATGCACTTCCGTTTTCTAAACTGTTCTAGAACACTTCAGTTTTTAGCAATATTCTGAATTTCTCAGAAAAGAGAATTACTGTCTAGGTTCTTCCACATATATTTTTGCTATTACAAAAATTTAGCATTACAACTTCACATTGGCGAACTGCACCTTTTCCCTGGGGACTGGTCCTGGTTCTAGCGCCCCCATCGGGC
Organism: Murina feae; assembly: GCA_004026665.1. NCBI lineage: Eukaryota > Metazoa > Chordata > Mammalia > Chiroptera > Vespertilionidae > Murina > Murina feae. The sequence continues at coordinate 107,442 of PVJC01000029.1, forward strand.
CACCTCTGTAGGCAACATCAGTTCATCACAGGGAAACCTGGAACACAGGCTTCTGCTCTAGACACTTCCTCCTCCTGTCGTCGTCTCACCCTGCATCCTGTTTAATTTTTCTGCACTCTGAACCCGAGGGTGACCTCAACCTCTTCACAGTCACTTTTCTCTTATGAGAGGACTGAATCTGGCTTGTTAAAGGAACAGGTTATTGTATGCTGGACACAAACCAGCTACAGAACCCCAAGGCACCAGCAAGTATTTAAGGTGGCTTCATTCATGCTACTGCATGTCCTCCCAGAATCAAATGAGTTCTGCACTAATTGACCATTTTAAAATATGGCTCCTGAGCCTATTTTTAAGGCCATTTCCTCCCCCCCCCCCCCAATCCAATCAAGTCTGGATTTCTTGACATCACAACCAAGAAAGCAGCCCTCATTTGACCCCTTATCATAAAATTGTCTCTTATCACATCCAAGGCACCCTAGTTCTCCCAATACCTAAATGAGTTGATTTTTTTTTTTCCTTTTTAAGAACCTTCAAATACCTCTGGTTCCACTTTCCCGGGGAATGTAATGATGAGTTTCCAACTTGGCCTGAGCTCTTAGCTGAGGTCACCTCACAGACTCTTACTGTCCTCTGGGCTCCGGAACCTCACCCACGTGCTTAGCACCCCAGGCACCACATAAGCAACAGCAGCAGGAAGCAGTCTTTACTCTGTGATCCTTGAGGAATCGACTCATCCCACCCTGATGGAGCTTCAAAAGGTGGTGCCTGTGGCTGGGAGGCTTCTTCTAGCTCTAATACTCCTTTATACCTTTGTAGCAGTTACTTTTTCCTTTCCAAGTCTAATCCCTTAATCTACCTTTATACATTCTACATCTTTCCCAAAAAGCTCCAATTGCTCTATTCTCTCCCTTAAGAAAAAAAAATCATGTTTCTAGCTTATGTGAAAAACACAAGTTCCCCAGTGAGCAATAAAGGGCTTGGACTCGGTTCTTTTCCCAACATTTTCTGGCCATATCTCCCACTAAGTGGCCTTGGGAGGCTTTGCGCCACATTCCATGTGGTCTTACACCTCCACTGTCCTTGCTCAAGCCATCATTCCCTTAGTCTGGGATGCAGGTCCCACCCCACTTCTGACTTCTCTTAAGCCTCCTCTGACTACTCTCTTCTCCCCCAGCAGAATCAATCCCTCCTTGCACTATGTCACCATGGTTCTTTTTTTTTTTTTTTTTTTTTTTACCTTCACCTGAGGATATTTTTTTCCATTGAATTTTTTAGAGAGAATGGAGGGGAGGAAGATGAAGTGGGGTGAGTGAGAAATATTGATTGGTTGCCTCCTGTTTGTACCCCAACCAAGGCCAGGGACTAAGCCTGCAACCAAGGTATGTGCCCTTGATCGGGAAACGAACCTGCAACCCTTAGGTCTGTGGGCCGATACTCTAACCATTGAGCCAAATAGGCTGGGGCACCATGGTTCTTTACTTATACAGCTATTACAGTGTCACAATTCCATCTGCACATCTAAAATGAGAGTTCCACAAAGTAGGAATTGCTCATTCACACTTAACCGCCACTGCCCTGTGGGGTGCCTGAAACATAATAGATGATCATTGTTCTCAACACAAGCCAGCATTATTATCACTTTAATATTTCATCCAGTAGCAAAAAGTTAGAAGAATATGTATAAAATCTGGATGAGATCTCTATCTAGTAGCATAATGATTCCTAGGAAGAGTCATAAAAATATTTAACATATTCCTTAAAATTAGATATTATTTTTTCCTATATAAAAGTGTACGTATTGAAACTCATTATTGAATAATAGTTACTGATCATTAAAAGTTAAACTTATGATGGAATATTTATAAATCATAATTTCTTTAGATATTAATAATCTATCACAATATATAAATATCAAATCATTATGTTGTATATCTGAAACTAATATAATGCTATGTCAATTATTTCTCAATAAAAATACATTATTTAAAAAATCCATAGTCCAAAGAGGCCTCATTTTCAAACTCATATACATAGATACCATTCTCTCTTAAGGCAAGCTCGCTAGAGCAAACTCAGAAAGCAGTTTTCCTGCTCTCATTCAGCCTAAATTAAATGTTTGAAGGATGATTGACATGGGGAGGAAAGAAGAATTTTCTGGAAATATCATGTAGGAATGTTGAAGTCAGAGTGTCCAGCTGGAGGGAGGATACAAATAACGTCATCATAATGACTCCCAATCCCCTTTAATGGCTTTGTTTTTCCCTTATAAAACCAGTAGAGTCTAATTTAATTCTCTTACAGCTCTGCCATTTTCTGTATACCTAACAAATATGTGTTATATTCTGGAGAGTCCAAGTTAAAGCACATAAAATTAGCCTCATTTCAGTTACTATTTTAACGACCTTGAGTGTTCTAATTCTTGGAATGATAAATACGTACACTCATTTAGGTCTTGTATAATTTCCTTTTGTAATGTCCTGTAGTTGTCACATTGTTCATTAGATTTGTGCCTAAGCATTTCTGTGTGTGAATGGAGTCACTCTCCAAATTTCATTTTTTAATTGTTTGGTGTTCATATAGACAAATACAACTGATTTCTGTATGTGTGTCTTATATTCTGCACCCCTGCAATACTCACTTATTCGTCTAGTAGCTTTTGGGGGGATTACGTAAAGTTTTCAAAATACACCACTGTGGCCAGTGAGTAAAGCAAGTTTTACATCTAAAAAAAGAAAAAACCCTCTTATCCTTTCATGCTATATATTTCATCACTGTGTTCCTTGAGGAATCAACTCCTAAAATACTGTATTAATGACAATCCCTCCCCAACAAAAAACAACTAACCTAAAATAAAGGGCTATTTGCATCATTTTTTCCTAAGCATCTGAGTACTCTAAGGAAGTTAAAACAATAACCAACCTTCAACTATGGAAACAGGTGCAACTCCCCTGCCCACACAGTCCTCATCCTAATCATTCTAAAGAGAAATCAGCCTACAGATCAGAATTATTCAAGATCATGAGGCAGCCAACCAGGAGCAACACAAGTTCTGCCACCTTTACATGTTAATAAAACATCAGCTCATAACCAGAGAGAGTAACTGAACTATAATTGCTGTGAATCGTCAAGCAAAAAGTTAAAAGGAAGACATACAGTAAGTGCTCAGCCTCCAGATAACTTTTTTATTATTCTGATACTTAATTTAAAATTTATGTATTTAAAATATTTTGTTTTTAAGCCAACTCTGTATTTGAAAAACCAAAAGCTCTGTAAATATCTGGCGAATTTCCATAAAAAGGTAGTTTATTTCTGAAATCACCATTCTCCAACTTTTGACCCACTTAAGCCCTGGCAACAACGGTGAAAGGAAGGAGCTAACCATTTCCCTTTCAACTGCCAAGTCTTCTCTCTGAGCAGCCAGGCAGCTTGAAACTTCCCAGGAATAGCGAGTTATTTCAGAACACATAGGATTTACAACAATAATGGTTTGAGGAAACCACAGCATTTAGGTTCATTCAGTCTTGTTCCCTGTGCTTAGCAGTTTAAAAATAAGCAAGGAAAGGATTCTTCAATTTGGCAGACCAATTCCAGGGAGGCGTCCTGCCACAGTGCATGATAATCACAGAGTTACAGGGTCCACAGAGGACAGCTTTTCACAGAAACACCTCTTTTCTGACCCTCCTCTTTGACCGCCAAACTGATCTGAGCCTTTTTTATTTTTGTTTTATCTCTTTTCTCCTCTACCTTCCTTCCTCCCCCATCCCCACCACCCCCCTCACACACACATGCACGCACACACACACAGTCTTGCTTAAGATCAGTAAGTTGAGTCTAACAGAAGTCTGCAATTCTGTCAATGATAATGGCTGGCATTTTTGTTCCATTTTTATTTAACACATCTCTGCAAATTCAGCTATTAATGATAATAATTCTACAACCCCTCAAAGGGCAAAAAAAAAGCTACATGTCAAAAACAGTAATACTAAGTTTAAAGTTGGAGAATGCACTTACTTCTTCGGAGGCAGGTGTGCTCTTGACAGCTCTATTAAGCTATTCCGAGGTCTCTATGGATTTCAGTTCACACAAAGGAAAAGGCTGCAGCCTGGGGCCCTTGGGGTTTTTGTTTGTTTTGGGGAGGTTTTGTTTTTTTTCATTCAATTCTTTGAAAGCTGAATAAATTTTGCTTTTGTGAGTGGAATCAAAGTTACACTAGAGAGCCTGTTTTCAGGGCTGATGGCACTCTTGGCCTCTGCTCTCATTAGTAAGTTGCTTGTCTCAGGCACATCTAGTTAGAAAACTTCTGTGTGATACCGAGTGAATGGAAAGCTTCCCAAACCTGCTCTGAAAGGTCAGCAAAGGAATGTGTCACTTGACCTTCACAGGGCAGTCAGGAATGTCAGAATTAAAGAAACTAACAGAGAGGGACACAATCTCAATACTATTTAGGAGAGGGGAAAGGAATGTCAGGGCATAGCCTCACTGGGCCACTGCGGGTTGTGAGGTCGTAAGCAAACTAACTGGCCTCCCTGGACCCCCGCCTCATTGGTCACAGACATCAGACAGGCTATCTCTGAGGTGCCTTCCAGCCCAATAAGCTAGCCTTGTTTTGTGAAGGTAACTCTACTTGGACCCCTTCACAGTGCCAATTTGGGGGCTACATGCAAATATTTACTCAAATGCTCTCAAATGGCACCGAGAAAGAAAAATATGTGGTCACTGCTTCAATAAACCCTCTGTCTAAATAACAGCTACAGCTGGTTTCTCTGATTACGTATATACAAAATAGAATTCTCTGAAATTCTGCTTCATCTGGAAAGAAAGACATCTTTACAACTATCATCATCTCTGAGATTTTACATCCAAAACACCCAGTAAATGTTGGGCATCAAAAGCTTTGGATATCAGGAGTGAGCATCTTCTATCAGTTCTCTAATGTTTGGAGAATAGGAGAAAAGGTAACAGTGCTTTTTGAAATTGTTGTGCTTTTCTCTGAGTCTCAATTCTTGAATCGCACAAAACAGTTTTATTTTAATCTCTACTTTTAATTTATTCAAATTGCATACAAACATTTTTGCAGCTCTCCTGTCTATAAATCAAAGTATTCACTGAGCAACTACTATAAGCCTATCATACAAAATGGGAACTGTGGCATTTCTAGAGCAACTATTAAAACATCATGTGAATTCTGAACATTGGGATATAGTGGTTTATTAAGAAACTCACAAAAAAGGCAGAGTCCAATCAGCTTTTTCAGTCACATTTTATATAATTCCCATTTGTGTTAATGAGGACCAAATGTCATTTAAAGTGAATGGCCAAGAATACTTAATGGAGTAGAGTTGGTTTCCGATAATGTTAATTATTCAGAGAAATGTCTTGTCTTCTCATTTTTTTTACTTTTCTATAAGCAGATAATGTGTGAAGAAAGATATGAAACTGAAGATATGAGATTTCACCCATAGGAAAAAACAAGAAAATATGTGGTGTCCAAATATCAGATGGAGAGAAGAGAAGAGAAGGAGAAGAGAGTGAAAACTTAACAAGTTATTAGAGAAAGTGAATAATGGTGAAACGGAGTGAATGGAAAGCTATACTTGCTTATTAAGTGAAACAACACAGTAATCCTACTTGACAACTCAGTGTTATAGAAGTGTTTAAAAGTTAACGTTTACAAAAAGAACTGGGATGCCCAAATATAGTCACAATTCCACACATGAATGCAAACATGTCCTTCATTCAACTGTACTAAAAGGAGAGGCCAAGGAGAGGATAGACGCGTAAAAAAACACACTTACACCAGCACGGTAACATCCCAGCTATCGAGAGATTACGTTTCTGACAAGCTCACCCACTCAAAATACAGTCAACAGGTGAAAATGACTGGACAGCATTTCTCACAGGCTGTGGCTCAGGTCAACACTGCTGTAATAGAGTGGATTGCCCAGAGCCTCCACACAAGGTAACAAATTAGAAACACCAAACCAGGGAGTGGTGGGGACAAGAGGCAGGCATGGCTGCACGCCGGGGGAAGAGAAAGCTCAGCCTGCAGCACACGTGGAATGAGAGACATGCAGTGGAGGCCCACTTCACTCCGCAGCAAAGATCCCTGCAGACCTCCAGAGCCACCAGGGCACCACCGGGTTATTACAAGGTTCAACGACTATTCATGGTGACACCAAGGCATCAGAAGCAGGTTTTATTGTGCTCTGTGGATCGAGCAGAGATGTTGCACCGTGTCACATCGAGAGTGTGGGACTAAGGCACAAAAAGTAGATTCGATCTGTAGCATTACTATCCATATGGCTGTAGGCAAGTCACTTCATCTTTCAGAGACTGCTTTCTCACCACAAAAAGGGCCATGCCACCTGTCCTGCCCATTTCACAGGACTGTCACAGCAATGGCATGAGACCAACCAGGTGTGACTGCGGAGTAAACCAAGACCTGCAATCAAACCTCTATCTGCAGAAAGTATACTTTAGAAAAATTTCTTTAATTTAAAAAATATATTTTGAAATTTTTTTAAATTCTGAAAGATGGATGAGTTAAACTTCTGTTATGTGGAAACTAGGGACACAGTGAACAGATTTGTGTATGGGTGGGGTCCCTCGGCCTTGCCTGCAGGGATCAGGATGAAACCGGCAGTCTGACATCCCTTGAGGGGTCCTGGAGTATAAGAGGACACTCTGCAAAGTTGCTGTCACTTGGCAGTTCCTACATTGAGCATCTTCCCCCTGGTGGTCAGTGCATGTCATTGCTACCGGCTGGTCAGCTGGTCGCTTAGGCTTTTATATATAGAGATGCAAATAAATAAATGGCATATTCTTCTAACATTTTAAATAAGCTAACATGTAGTCCATATGATCAAAATTTAGAAACATCTCTCTTAACGAATCATCTCTTTTGTATAATAGCTTTGTTTCAAAGAAATGGCAACTTTTCTTCCCAGTTCAGACAGGCTCTCTGATTCAGAGAGGCCGTGATCCAACAATTTGAAGGTAAAGTTAAATGGAATTAACTTTTCAAGGAATTTTCCCCTATGGGGAATGGACAATAGGTCAGTAGGCAGAATGACAGAGGCATCTCCAGAAGAAGGCAGAAATTCGAAGGCATTGCTATTCATGAGCTTTCCCTTGGGTGGGTGAGCAGCTGCAAGCAGTCCTCCGAGTGCATTAGCGAGGCTCCGCGCCACTGTGCTCCAGCAGGGACACAGTGCATGCTGGGCCTCCTCCGTCCTGCCCGCCAATTGCCCAGCATTTCCCTTTGTTCATCGACACAGTCCTGGGCTCGGAGTGCACAGGGAGACCTGGATGTGACTGACATGATGTGGACTGACACAGTGCATGCACGCTCAGACGCTTGCTGTCCTTCGTCAGTACTCAGACCAGACGAGCTTCTGAGATGCACCCCGGATCCGCACTGCATCTCAAGATACTACTTCCGGTGTGTGGGGCCCTTCCACAACATTGATGTGTCCACAGAAACACCATCAGTCTGTGGCTTGCAGACACTGTGCAGGAGCCGTCTGGACTCCGCATAGTAAAACCCTACAAAAGAAGTGGGGTCCACAGAGAGCACCACTTGCCAAGTGAAGGCAGTGACCTAACTTTCGTAGGTCAGGACTGACATTTTCTATCGAATAAAATAAGAGAGTAAAACAGGAGAGAAAATTGCAAGTATCACACACAGACATGCAACAAAGGTAAGCATTTCACAAAGCTTTTGTTTCGTTTTATATGCAGCAAGTCCTCAGAAACCTCGTTTGGTTCAGTCTCATAAACGGGATGAGGAAAGATAAAAATCAACTCTGGGTCAGGACGAAGTGTTCGTGTTCCCCCAGGTCCTCCCCATGTCTGTGTGGGTTTTCTCCAGTACTCCAGTCTCCTCCCACTTCCCAGCGCTGTCACAGGAGGTGGACTGGAGTGTGCACATTACCCCAGTCTAAGCTAGCGGGTGTGGGTGCAAGTGCACCCTCTGATGGAAGGGCACTCTGACCAGCATGGGTGCCCACCTTGCTCCCTGAACTGGGGACTGGCCACCGTGACCCTGACCGGGAACCAGCGGGCTGGAAAATTATTCTCTTCCTTGTTTTTACCCATATTTCTTAAATGTATGTAGTGCTCATATTTACTTCAGTGTTTAATATTAGAAGAGTTTGGGGTCTTTCTTTAGAAGTTTGGTGATGTATTTTTGTGCAGAAATGTTGCCGTTGGTACTTAACTCTTCTTTATATTAATTAGCCTATCACAGTTGGTTTCCTTACACATCATTTCAATTAGTGTCGCAGTTTCCAAGAATCTATCAACAACATTAAATGAGGACTTACTATATGTGCATATGTGTGTGTATGTTTATGTATATGAAGTGTGTGTGTGTGTGTGTGTGTGCAGTGGGTGGCTAGGAACAAATGTAATATATTACTCTGGACACAGGCACACCTTCCAAAGTCATTGACTTAACCCAAATACAATTAAACTTCTTGGACACTGTAAACTCCCAAACATTCACACCACAGATCCACTCTAAAAGAGTCTTTCTCCCATTCCAAAGAAGCATTTGTTGTAGAGAAACCTAACTCAATTTTCTTAGAAACTAGAGGAAAAATTACTAATTCCATTTTTGTTCAAATCTTTATTAGAGTGAAACATAACCTGCAAAAGTCAGTTACATAACTTTCCTCTGGTTACAATGACATAAGAACAGGGGTAACTGGATCAACTACCACCTGTCCCAGTGTGTAGGCTGTGAACCGAGGCCTGATGATCCAAGGGAATGTTGCCCAAGAGGAAGCCCAACCTCTCGAGCTTCAAAAAGCATCAGCTGTACACAGAACAACCCACAGGTAACAGGGTGCTCAAAGGCTGCTTATAGAGCAACCCCAACGGGGATCCTTAGAACACAATGACACGCAGGCATTCAAACCTAAGGACAAAAAAACTGGACCTGGAAAGCTGGCGAGGAAAAAAAGTACTTAAACCATCTTGTTATAGTAGAAGCAGAGTTGATTAACTCTGCCACAAAAACCGGAGGATTTTTTTAATTACCTTTAGAGAGAGGAAGGGGGAGTTAGAGGGGGCAGAGGGAGGGACAGAGGAAGAGAGAGAGAGATCGTCCAACCAGGGATCGAACCTGCAGCCTTTTGGTGTATGGGACAATGCTCCAACCAACTGAGCCACACCGGCCAGGGTTGCAATAAAACTGCTTTAAAGTAAAATCAAAGTTATTTTTCCAGGAAGTCAAAGCACTTTTTTACGAAAAAAAACCACATGTAAATAAATAACCACCCGTCAGGATGACCGCAGCAGCCATGCCAAGTACCAGCCACAACCACCCACGAAGGAAAGCTCAAAAGCTGTCTTTTGTAAGCTTTGTAAAAGAATCCTGAACCAATCCAGACTGAAGCAATACACACCTGTTCAGGTAAGAACTCTGGTTTATCTCCAAATGTGATCCAGAAACACCAGATACCCAGTTTCTACCTGAGCTGCGGCGTTTAGAATTACAAAGTGAAAGAGAACCTTTGGGAATAGAAGAGAGGGAACTGCACCAACAATCAAATAAATTTATCCTCACTTTCTCTTTTAAAGTTTACTCAAAAGACAAAAACCAAGGATACAGTTTATTGAAATCTCAGCTGCCTGTGGCGTTCACTTACAAAGGGGCTTTTCTTGGACAAAGATAAATACATATGGAACCCAAATATGACAATTTATGTGTAACCACTAACGTTATGTTAACCAGTTAATACAGCGGTTCTCAACCTGTGGGTCACGACCCTTTCACAGGGGTCGCCTAAGACCATCCTGCATATCAGATATTTACATTACGATTCATAACAGTAGCAACATTACAGTTATGAAGTAGCAACGGAAATAATTTTATGGTTGGGTCACAACATGAGGAACTGTATTTAAAGGGCCAGAAGGTTGAGAACCATTGAGTTACTATATTAGTTTTTATCCTTGCCCCTTGCCTACTCCAACCATGTACAGATTTACCTATGTCTTAAAAAACAAACAGACCTAATTTATTACAAGTGCACGATTAGTTGTGCGAGCAGCATATGCAGACTCCTGAGAGACTACCATAGCTCTACTGATGTAGGAGACAGGATCAGAAAACTCTTAGCAAAGGGAAGGCGGAGTGGAGAGTATGGAGATGCATGGTCCCTTCTCCCCTCAGAGCTTATCCCCTCCTCTGCGTCTAGTCAACTGCCACCGCCTTCCATGATCTGCCATTCATTACTGCCTTTAGCACAGCCTTTTTCTAAAACAGGAGGCCATGAGAGGGGCAGGGCAGCACTCTCCATGCCACCACCACCCCCTTAACGAGTGCCTGCACTAGGGGAGGCTCCCAGTGCCAGCTCACTCCAGGTGATGCCCACCCAAGCCCTTTGCACCCTGCTCTGCCAGAGGCTGCTCCTCAGGTGGCTTCCCTGAGTCCTGCTTTGTATAAAGTCTACTAAACATCAGGCGCTCTCAGAACACAAGACCCCACCACACCCACCCGGGGCCTGGGAATGAATCTAGCAAAGGGTGGCACTGGTGGGGGGAGCAACCACTGAAAGCCCCAGCTGACAACACCCCCTCGATCCCCTGGGAGATAATGTCAGACAACTGCTCAGCTAGACAAGCACTCACATGCACCCTACGTGTTTAAATAGCCAAAATGGGATGCCTCCAGCACAGTGATGGGCTCTAGCAAGAACTAAGGAAATAATTGCTGTTGATTAGTCAGTCATCAAATGTCAACCATAAGTGACAGAGTCCACCCTGTGATGCTGCATTTGAAAGTACAGAGAAGAGGTTCTGTAACAGCTACGGAGGGTCCAGTGATAGAGACAACACTGCAACCAGCTTACAGCTCCCCCAGCCTCATACAGCACATCTCGTATATGAACAATATGTATGATGAGTGTAAATCAAACTGAACTGGGATTCAATTGCATTTATTAAGACAGCGACCACCATAAATAGCATCTTCAATTAGGAAGACTAAAAATTCAAGGTGAAGGCTACCCACGTTTCAGAAAGCTGGGAAAAATAGAACTATACCTTTGAAAATGACAGATGCTGTTGCTACAAGAACAAGTAATTATTAAAACCTGTGGTTCCCCTTATAAGGATAGCCTAACATGAAAATCTGTTATAAGATCTCGTAACTGCCTTTCTTTAGGTGCCTATATAATCGCTTCACCCAGCACTTGTCTCTTCTCAGCACCGACAGCCCCGTCCAGGCTCCCGTCCCTGGAGCTCCGACCCATGCTGCAAGCCCTAACCAGAGTGGGTTTCCTCCAGCATCACCCTGACCGTGTTCACACTGCAAATACTTCCTCCCTGCAAAGCACAAGAAGCTGGATGAAACACAGGCTTGATATCAGAAATACCGAAGTGAGGTGAGGCATGAAGCACACACCGAAACAGTCTCAAACCAGAGCATTTGCCCTTAAACCAGAAGTTGCTGTATCGAAGACTCTAGAATGTTCTAGTACTTTCCATGTCGTCGTTGTTGTCCTCCTCCTCCTCCTCCACCTCCTCCTCCTCCTTTAAAAATATTTTTATTGATTTCAGAGAGGAAGGGAGACAGAGAGATAGAAACATCAATGATGAATCATTATCAACTGCCTATAGCACATCCCATACTGGGGATCAAGCCCGCCTGACATGTGCCCTGACCGGAATTCGGACCATGACCTCCTGGCTCATAGGTTGATGTGCAACCACTGAGCCATGCCGGCCAGGTTCATTCCTCTTCTTGAAGCATTATACTGGGTTTCCTGTCTCATCCTATCAAAGTTTGCCCAGTTTTTAGTTCTCCCTGATGATCTAACCCTTCCTTGCTGATCAAACCAACTATTATTTTTATTGAATAATTATGGTATCAGATAATATTTATTAAATGAGTTAATTCGTGTAATGTGTTATTAACAGTGGCTAGCCATGGCAAGCACTCATTAAGTGTTGGTTATTTTTAGCATTTATGGGTGGGTTGACAAAATTAGACATGACTTTCAGTTTGATATTTTAATCATTTCAGGATTTCACACAAAAACTGAGGTAGAAACTATGTAAAGGAAGTGATAGCTCCCACCTGGGCTGCCTGTTTCTATACAAAGTCTACAGAACAGTATATTCTCTACGAGGATAAAGATAACGTGACTCCACTGGCTGTGATGGTGACGCGACAACCATCCCCACAGACAGTCCCATTAAATGCAGTCCCTACAGATCCAACGTGTAGGCTGATAGAGAATCTACAGAACATATTCTCACTTATTCAATAAATAAGCTGCACCTGCTATCCATGTGTATGATGAATGAGTATTATACCATTTTACAGAAATTAAAACTAGAGCTTAACGAGATTTATTACAAGTCACACAGCAAATAACAGAAGTGAAACACCCAGATTTCCTGACCTAGTGCTCTTTGCATCACTCGATCTCTCTTTCAACTAAAATTCGTTGAACACCTTCTATGTATGGGCCAGGCTTGGGAGAACATCGGTTATTGAAGCACACCAAAAAAACCTCTCCTATCTTAGAAGTGAAATTCTAGTTTGAGGAGACAGGCAGTACCAAAATAAATACATAATGTATACAGTATATTCAGTATATACTATATGTAATATAGTGCTTTGGAGAAGAATAGAAATAGGGATAGGAAGGTCAGGGTGAGGCTAAGGTGCGACAATTTTGAATAGGGTCACTGAGATGACTTCTGTGCAAAGATCTGAAAGAAGTGAGACAGGGAGGGAACCATGTGCATAGCTGGGATTCCAGTAGAGGGAAGGTCAAGTTGCTGGGCATGCTCCACAAACAGCAAGGAGACTGAGAGGACAGTGAGGGGAAAGCAAAGGTGATGAGGTTAGGGATGCAATGGACGATGAGGCAGATCAGGTAGGGCCTCATAGAACATTGTACTGACGTTAGTATTTAAACTGAGAAGGAAAGCCAGTGAAGGGTTTTAAGCAGTGAAGTTACACAACATGATTTATGCTGGATATTTCACAGGGTCACTGAGGCTCCTGTGTGAGGTTCAGCCTATCTCGCGGAAGGAGGGGGGTGCGGGGGGAGAGCAAAGGTGAGAGCAGGGAAACAGGTTAAAGGTGAAAGCCAGGGAAATGGGCCAAGAAAAGGCTGCAGAGCGCTGAGCTGGCCCTCCTTATCAGGCACAGCATCCTCTATGCCATTCCTCCTCTCGGCTCACTTAGTCACCTTTGCTAATGGCCAAAACAGTCAGGATCCAACATTTCTACAAAGTACTGGCCGCATGCTCAGTTTGAGCGGAGCAATAGGAAACAGCAGACTACCACTAAAATTGTGTGCCCACAAACGCTCTTTTGATGCACTCAAAAAAGTTCAGAGTTGCAAGCACTTGTAAGATTACGTTCATCAATATAACTGACAAAGCAAGCACACGGTGCAAATGCAGAGAGTATTGGACTGGCCCATTGGCCTGTGCAAACAACACTATTAACAGTGTCCTAGAGGAGCGGTGTCCACCCAGTCAACAACCATTTATTGACAACTCGGCCTGGGGGTAAAAAAGACACATAAGACGTGGTCTCTGTCCTAAAAGAGGTCACAGTCCAGCTAAGGACACAGGCAGATAAACAAAAAGTAGAATCCAGTGTAAGATAAAGGCCATGACTGAGGTATGTAGAAGGTAGAGAAGTAACGTAGAGAAGGGAATAATCAGCTTGGCCCTTAGAGGATCAGGGACGACTTCACAGAGCTTTAAACAGAGTCTAGAAGGTTAAGCAGAAGTCAACGGGAGCACCCTGTCCCAGGGAACGAGAAAGGTAGGGGGTGGGACATGGAAAGTTCTGGAGTCAGAACGGTCCAGCAATCGTCCATCTGTCATTTCTAGAGGTAAACAGGGCAGGAGACAGGACAGGTGGAGCAGGGTTGCGTGCTGTGGCAAGTGATACGGGCTCCACTCTGCAGGCAATGGGGAGCCACAGAGAGTGAGCCAACCCCAGTATTTATTTGTGTTTGAGCAGGATTGCTCTCATTGCCTGCGGATTCAAGGATGGCTCCAAGGAGGTCAAGAGTGGAGATAACAAGAAAGAGACCACTCAGAGGGCAGGTAAGGCTGGCCGGGCCGGAGCTCCATACAGTCCAGACGGACAAGCCTTCTGCACAACAGACCTCGAGGAGAGGAAACTGACAAGTGAAGTATTTCACAGAAAATAGTGTAGTTTTAAAAACTTTAATTTGGTAGAAAATGTTATAGTTAAAACAAAAACCCTTGAAATCACATGGAAATGTAACACACTTTATAATAGCTGCAAGAGATTTTACAAAAATCAACCCTAATTAATAACGCAGGGTATATTTTAACTATTTTTTTTAAATAATTGCTTAAAAACAATGATTTAAAAATGTTTCCAAAACCCAGTAAAGACATTTCAGTAGAAAAGAACACAAGTTACTCTCTTCCAAAACTAAGCTCTGACAAGTTATTTCTTTTATCACTCTGAAACAGCAACCTTTCAACCTTCTTCCGCTCATGGCACACTCACCAATTAGTAAAAATCTGTGGCACATCAAAAATATGTTATATTTTTTGCCGGTCTGACAAAAAATTAGTAATTTTGATTCATTCACAATTGTGTTTGGCTGTTGTCAATTTTTTGACAACCTAAGGGAGAGAAGGTCAGTGCCCCTGGTTAAATAAACAGTCAGGTATTGCATGTTTTAAAAATCTTTGCAGCACACCAGTTGAAAATCGCTGTCCTAAGATATTTCTAGTAATCTAAGTATGTCTAATTCTCTAAATAAATCCACAAACCTTTCAAAATACGTAAATAATTTAATAAAAAAAGAAATCATTTTTGTAGCAAAATAAGAAAGTAAAACAACAGGGACTACCAGCCTCAAAAGAAAAAAAATAATCAAAGGTCAAAAAAGGGCCGTTTCAAATGAGCTGGATAAAATATTAAGTGGCACTCACTGTGTGAGTCTCTCACAAATGTCAATGTCAGTAGAAAGAATGCAGGAAAATATTACGTTCACTGCAAGAGAATGGAGTGGCAAGAAATATTCAAAATGATGAATAGCATGAACCTACAACCAAGATTACTTTACCCAGCAAAGCTATCATTCAGAATTGAAGGTCAGATAAAGAGCTTCACAGACAAGAAAAAGCTAAAGGAGTTCATCACCACCAAACCAGTATTATACGAAATGCTGAAAGGTATCCTTTGAGAAGAGGAAGAAGAAAAAGTAAAGATAAAAATTATGAACAACAAATACATATCTATCAACAAGTGAATCTAAAAATCAAGTGAATAAGAAATCTGAAGAACAGACTAAACTGGTGAATAGAATAGAATCAGGGGCATAGAAAGGGAGGGGACTGACAAATCTCAGGGGGAAAGGGGTGTTGGGGGTGCGGGAAGAGACTGGACAAAAATCGTACACCTATGGATGAGGACAGTGGGGGTGGGGGGACAAGGGCAGAGGGTGGGGTGGGAACCGAGTAGAGGGGAGCTATGGGGGGGAGGGAAGAGGCACAACTATAATAGTCTGAACAATAAAGATTTAATTTAAAAAAGAGAGATATTCTTCTTATCCCCTTTATTAAGACACATAAACTCCATTTACCTATTTTCCCAACGTACGCAGTGAGCCTCAAAATAAATATTACTTATCTAGTTTTGCTCTCAAATTTGGGGTGCTACCTTGACAATCCTTGCCAACTATTTTTTAGGTTTCTTTAATGCCATGAATAAAGTGTTCTTAATTCCCATAATTTTGAAGAGTTTTATGATCAAAAATAAATCACAGCTCTTTACACAGAAACAGGATCTTGACCTTGCTGCATGTGGTCTTGCATGCCATTTTTCTCCATTGTAATATCTGAAGTCATTGCTAACCCAATTGTGCATATGGATCCTGTTTTCCACAACAATTTTATTAGGGAGGGCACTGGAATGAAATTACTTTAAATATAGCCAACTCCCACTTTCAACAGCTGATTGTCTCATGTATGGGTTATCCATTACCATGGGTACTTACTAAGGCCATTCTGGCCATTTCTGTAGTTGGTGGGAAAGGTAGGTACTGAAATCCAAATGACCCAAATTCGGTAATGTGATAAATATACTAATATATGACAAAGTCTAGAAGAAGAGAGTGAAACCGTTGTTTACACTGAGGCTTTACATGTCAATTACCCTCTATCTGCTGACCTGAACAATACCAGAATCATCAATCATGCCTCTGCCTAACTGAACAGAGGACTGAAAACACAACAAAACATGTTCTGCGCAAGGAGAGGATACCCCATTATTATTCCACCTCTTTTGGTTTTATTTGACAAGAGAAGGGGAAGTGAGTGAGACAGGGGAAGCACAGAATAAATACGATTAGTCACCAGTTTCCCTTGAAAACCTCCCACAATGTTAATAACAAAGCAGGAGCTCATTAAACATTGTTTAAATCAACGCTAACAGCCAGAAGACCATGCAAAACATGAAAATGCTCCAGATATAGTCTCTTTATGTAGACCTTCTCATTTAAGCCATTCATTTTTATCCTTGCTCAGAAATACCCTGCATTTTCTCTGTAGTTCCCCTTTAAATGTCGTATCTGCTTCTCCTTTGAAGTATGAACTCCATAACTTCAGAGATATATCTCTTTGTGTCCCACACACAGTTCTCAGGAAAAATGCCTTCAGTGCATAATACAACAATTCCACATGAAGAGCTACATGCTCTCTCATCTACAACTGACATCTACTTTTTTATTACACAGGCATCTAACAAACTAGCTCATGATGCACCAAATTTAATACTTAAGAGGATACAGACTCACACCCTTGATTTTAATGTCTAAAACATCATTATAGTGGCCATGTCACACTATGAATAAACGAACTGATCATTGCTGTTACTCAATTCATTTTTACCTTCCTGACTACAAATGTTAATGCAACAGAGTTTTGAAACTTGCCAAGAGCTGGAACAAAGAAAGCAGGGCAATCTCAATGAACCAGATAAAATATTAAGTGGCACTCACTGTTTGTGTCTTTCATAGAATGTCAGCATCAGTAGAAAGAATGCAGGAAAACAGTAAATTCACTGCAAGATAATATTCTTCTTATCTCTTTTATAAAGACACTGAGATAAACTCCATTTAGCTATTTTTACAACATATCTGTGACCCTCAAAATAAATATTACTTATTTACCTAGTTTTGCTCTCAAGTTTGGGGTGCCACCCAGACATTATTTGCCAATATATTTTTACTTGTGAAATAAAAAAGTATTTCACACTTGGCTACCTCAGTATTATCTTCTAGTTATTTTTGAGGCTCAGCGAAAATAGTGTATTCAGAAAGATGCATCTTAGTAGCATGTTATTCTTCTAAAAAGTTTCCCCAAAGAAGTCTCTAGAACTGTAATTTTATCTTTAGCTTCTTGAGTAGAAGTGACAACATTAAACTATAAAGCTCTAAGTTTGTGTACTGGTAGATATCCATAAGGGTAACAACTCAGAACACTCTATTGCGATGTTTCTGATGAGCAATCCAGCATGGAGAGTCACTATAAAAAGAGCTTCTTTGGTTGTAACAAAACGTGAAAGAACTGTTTTATACAATGATTGTGCATCTTACACAACGTACTACCCACACTGACAGTAGGGATTCAATGGGTTAAAGTGCAAAACAATGTGACCTGGACACAGTGGGCAGGGAGCAGGCAAGCACTCCCGTCCTGCAGCAGCTGCGGGATGGGAGGGTGGGAGGGAGAAAGATCCCATGGCTGTGGGGGTGGGAGAGGGGGGTGGGGGACACAACACAGAGGAGACAACCGCTAGAAGAAGGTTGACTTGTTAAGCTGCACTGTCCTACCTCTAGCTGTCACTGCTTGCGGGTGGTGTATGTGGAAAGACATAAACAGTGAGTGCCACTTAACATTTTATCTGGTTCATTGAGACTGCCCTGTTGTTGTTGTTTTGTCCCAGAAACCTGTGTAAATAAATTTAAAAAAAAAAAAAAAGCTCACTTAAGGTACAGGGGTTAGGGAGAAGGCTGCAAGGAAAGTGGATTCAGATGCATGTGGTCTGGGCAGACAGATGTATAAGAAAAAAGTGCTGCACAATTCCCATCAGATCAATAGGTCTTTAATGCATATTTATTTGCAACCAAATGCTAATATGGCCATTGGGCATTCTTAGTACTGACTGCCATCCCTTGCTAGAGTTTTAGCTTATTTGATACTCCTAAGATGAAACTCCAACCTTGCATAATTTTTCTGATTTTAACTCTTTTGATCTGCAAGCATAAACAAATGTCATTTCTGTATTTCTCCAAAGGAAAGAATTATGTAGAATAAAGATCAACTGTTATAACATACCTTTGAGACCACGTGTCAAAGTTGGGAGTCAACTTTCTTTTATAAGACAAATGTGAAAATAGAATATAATACCATGAATTTTTATCTCTAGGCACATTTTTAAGGATTCCCTCCAACTCCATATGTCAAAAATGATAGTATTATCCATGCCTAATTATTTCTAAGACCACATAAACTCATATGCTGTATTATGCTTCCATTTATCTTCATGAGGCTACTATGTGCCCTATTACATTGAGGGATAAAGAGCACAATCTTTTGTATTATTGCACAAACAAGTCCTCCCTTCCTTTTAAAGTCACCCCTCTTCTTTACAATGACTTCTTTATTTTTCACAAGTCAACTGTACAATATCTGCTTCGCTTCCCAACTAAAATGAACACATGCAAATTAGTCTCTTTCCTATTAATGTTAACTTAGATAAAGCAGATATGACAGAAATTCCAAAGCCACATGCTCACATGTGTACAATCTTGAACAAAACTGACAGCAGTTGACTTAAAACAAAACAAGTAACATATATATATATAAAACACCAAATGTTTGGCAAAGGCCAAAGGAATCAAAGCTACACCCTCCCGCAACCACACCACCACTGTATCCACCCTTCTAACATGTTTGCTTCAAACATTACAACCCATCCATTTACTAAAACCACAGCTTATGCCTGATTTAGAAAAGTAAAGTTCACGGACTTACTAAACTACACAACTCCTGACATAAGACGCAGATGCCTGGTCTACGCCTGGCAGTTACACAGCATCGGAAATGAAAACCTGCATTTTTAAGCTCAGGATCAGCAGACCACTATCGACCAGCTCCTTGACCCAATAAACATCTGACATCTTCAAAGAGCATTAACTCATCCCCTGTGCCATAGCTGAACAGACAAGAACAAATGCTTAACTTACATGATCCAGGAAGGCGGGCTATGTTCGATTCTCAGTCCATGGAATATAACTATTGTACATACGTAACTTAGTTTATTCTCTCACATTTCAGCTATTTTGTTTCCTCAAAGAAGAGACCCAGGAGCAGGTCCTTGAAAGGGTCTAGAGAGTTTCTTTTGGCGCGGGAAACAGGGGATCCACAGAGAACACACAATCCCAAGGAATGCCTGCACCAGGTTCCTTTGGAATACTTAATCACTGCTCCCCCATGGGGCTCTGCCACGGCCCCGAGTCAGCAACCATTTGAGAGGTTAGCAATCCAGTCTACAGCAAGCATGCTAAGAGGAAGAACTCAAATTCTAAATACAAAATAGGGGTACGTGAAGAAATACTGAAATGTTTCCTTCTCTCCCTCCGGGACTGGTATTTCCCCCTCACCTTAAGGAAGGCAAAACATGCTAAACCTGAAAACAGAGATCAACATTGGTCTGAAAAGGAACTTGAAAGAAACCCAAAAACTCCTGTGGGCTGAGCCTTTCCTCCGTGAGTTAATTTTCCTTGATGTCACCCAACACCTGCTCGAGTCAAGCGTCCTTGTCAGTCTCCTTTAAGAAGATGCAAGGGGGCTATCCATGATTCCCAACGTTTCCTCAGGGCACTGTTTCAGACAAGAGCTCCACGTCCTGACTCCAAACTGTTGTAAGAACAGAAGATTCCTCCTACGATGGTGGTTTACCATTGAACTTTTCACCACGTCGCATGAGCGTGCAGATCTGATGGGGGGTGGGGGTGGGGAGAGAGTGCTGAGGACCCATAACGGCTATTTCTCCGAGGGGCATAATCTCAAGCTGAATCTAGTTGGAGGAGCCCCGTCTATTTTAGACATGTAAACAAATGAATGACACTGAATTCCAATACAAAAACCACCCAAATGAGGCCAAAAATCGTGAAGGGACATCAGTGCTAGAAACAAAGAATTCCACATGGCACACTTCAAAAAATGTTTACATTAACAAAGAATCAAGTCACCTTTCCTGGGCTGGGCTCTGAATATCCAGTTCTCATCATCCGCCTCCACCTGCTGCCCGCACACGGAGAGCTCCCCGTCACTGCGAAACAGCCTCTTTGTCTGCCTGGACAGGGAGGAGAAATTTATCCAACTCACAGCACGTGAGAGGGAGCCTGGATTTGACTTGAGTCTGAAGGAACCTGAAGAGCCTTCCTTTTTCATCTTCTCTCACATCAAAATCCACTCTAGACAGAGGACAGCACAGCAGACAAAAAGCTTCTTTTTAAAAAACTGGTCCAGGTCCTTTCCATGAGCCTGCTCCTTCCCACTTATTCAGACAACGCGGAGAGTCAGGCACGGACAGCTTTATGCAAAAAGATGTGTCTCTGTCACTCAATGACAAAGAAAAAAAATGAAGGGTTAAAAAATAATTTTTTTTTTCCTTTTCACTCCAGCCACATGGTGCTACTGGGTTTCTAGATCAGTGACAGCCACACACCACAATAAAATTAAAGTAAGTTAAAAGTAGGATTTTAAAAATCAAGCAGGGTGTTCATTTCAGGAACACTTGTCAGGACTTTGTGGAGAACAGAACCAAAGCACTCCGACTCTCTGCTGTGTCCCTCGCACCCCAACCTGTAATCCTACTCCCCTCCCCGGCATCCTTCCTCGCAAGGGCAGGAAGCCAGGCGTCTGTGAACTCCTCGCCCGAGAGGTTCAGCGTCAACCCAGGAGTTGACCCGTGGCGGCACAGGTGACTGGGGAGAAGTCGAGTTCGGCTCACTTGTCGCAGCCCAGCGTGCAGAGTCCTCAGCCGCCCCCTCGCCTCTTTCCCAGCCGGCAGCCGCTCGCGATCCACAGGACTCCACAAACAATAAAACCGGCTGCGTGGCCAGCGCTTGGGTTACAGAACAGGCCCTGCCTGCGAAGACGATAGGCTTTCCCCACGCTGAAGGCACCTCATTGGAGCCGGGAAACCCCGCCTCCCACAGCCAAGACTTCGGAGGCAGCTCAAACTTCCCAACTCCAGCAAAGCTAGGAAATGCAAGTCTGTGCAGAAAACAGACTCCGGGGCTAAAAACACAACAGTGTGCTTATTATCAGACCACACTTCTCAGGATGGGGTTCTGAGAAGGGGTTTTAAAAGAGTATATAGTGATGTACACATCCAGCCTTCCCAGGCGGGTTTAGGAACGTCATCACCTAAGGAGACGTGCTTCCAAAGAGAATAAACCAGACCGAGCCATCACTTCCCTCCCGGCTCTCAGCAACGGTGAAATGCAGCCATTCTTGCACCTGTCATGGTCTCTCCTCTCTTCCCTGGGCAGCCAGTGTGGGCCACGGACCCTCTTCTGCTTGCCCCCTGGCAGCCCACACCCCCAGGGCCATTCCTCACTAGCTCTGAATGACCTTCCTCCTGGGAGAAGCATCACCAGATAGCCATGCTGGCAGCAGTGAGCTGGGGGCGTCAGTCCCCAGGCCCCACATAACACCTTAATCGTGACATGCAGAATACCTACAGCCACAGGCTGGAAAGCATTTCACCAAGGCCAACATAACTCCATAATTCCGGGGAGTGTTAAGTCCCTGCAACTTTCCATCATAAACTGGCATCCCCTCTTCAAAATGTCATTCGGAGCAAAGCTAGTGAGCAACAGGTTGAGAACTGGGCCCACCTCACTCCCCTTTACTCCAAATTCAGCAAATATATATTAAAACAGAAAAGAAACTGTGATTAAAAATTATAAAAGCAGGGTTTTTAATTTATAAGATACTAAATATATTTTATGTATTAAACGTCTTTTATGTATAAAATTCATTGAGGTTTTAAGAAAAGGGTCCTACAAGCTTACCGGGGTTGGGACAGTTGTAGGAAAACACAGGAGTATTCCTGGGATAGAGCTCACACCACCACGGGAACCTCGACAGGCTGCAGGGTGAAGCCACAAGCGGTCCAGGTGATGCACATACGGGCTCAATTTACAAGTTAAAAGGGTCCTTAAAAGATCATGTTGTTTAAACCCCTCCATTTACTGGTGGGGAAATTCAGGCCCAGAAAGGTATGCGACAACCCCCTGTCACAGAGAGGAGGAGTCAGTAACGGAACCAGGTGACATCAGACACCAGCGGGCTGAAGGCTTCACCACTCAGCAGGGATGCTAGCTGCATCCCCAGGCACTCTGGGCCTGCTTCCGCTCGGACACTGGAATGACACCTCGACTTTGATCGCTAGTGCAATGGCAAATGGTATAAATGATGTGCAGCGCCAGTGGCTAACATCAGAGTTCAAACACCCGGTGTTCTTTCTGCGTCAAAGGCATTTTTGAAAATCAAAATACAAAAAGCAAAGAAGGACCATCGTGCTAGAAAACACATAAACATCTCAAATGCTGCTTACCATTTCAGAGATTCACGACACCCATTCCATTTGGATCCATGGACTCCAAACAAGAAACACATCTGTCTCCTCTGATGTTTCCATTTTTAATAGAGAAATACCTCAGCTCTGAAATAAACCTTGCGCTGCTCTTTATATACGGCGAGTACTGCGGAATGCTTTCCCCTGCTCAGGCTCCTCGGAGTGCGCCCACAAGCACACACAATGGCATAGATGAATGGATGTCATTAGTACCTGATGTGCTTTCCTCCAGTACCACCTGTTCCTACACATCTGGGAAGGGGCGGAGGGGAGGGGCTAGAGCAGTGGTTCTCAACCTTCTGGCCCTTTAAAACAGTTCCTCATGTTGTGACCCAACCATACAATTATTTTTGTTGCTACTTCATAACTGTAATGTTGCTACTGTTATGAATCGTAACGTAACTATCTGATATGCAGGATGGTCTTAGGCAATCCCTGTGAAAGGGTCGTTTGATCGCCAAAGGGGTCGCGACCCACAGGTTAAGAACCCCTGGGCTAGAGGAACAGGAACTGCCAAGCAACCAGGAAAAACACCTGTCAGTTCTGGACTAGACTCCTGACTCTCCTTCAAAGTAAGTACACACTTGGGCTGACTTCCCAACAACCTTAACAGGTTTCCCATTACTCACAAGACCGATGGGTACTTTTGCACAGTAACTAGCTCATCCATGTTTCTGTTCTGTTAGGCCATGATTAATATCTTTGTTTAATGTAAAAGAAGGTTAGATAAATTAACTACTGTTACAACGGGATCCGACTTCCTATGTGACAAGATAGAACATAATGATTTAAATCAGCTTTGGAGGAAACACTGAGATCCTAACTATCCATGTTAGATATATATTCCAATTTGCTTAGAAAACCGTACCAGCAAGTGGGCTGCATGAAAAGCTATTACATTCGTTCACACTATAATGATTTGGCAACTAAGATGAACCAACATTTTAATTACCTGGACTCCCAACCCAGCGGCCCTGCACGTCCGCCCTCCCAGCACAGCGTCGTGCCTACTTGCGCTGCGCACTTCCTGTCCATGACTGCCCGTGTTCCCTCCCAATCACCTGCAGTGGAAAATCCCGACTTTTACAGTGTAATCTGTCTTCTTCAAATAGCTTCAGCTATAATCTTCAATGTGACAGAACATCTTAATTTAACCATTTTCCCCATGAAAATCTACACTAGAGAACACGCTTCCTAGACCTTTGAAACAGGCGTGCTGAACAGATTTTTACCCCGTCCCTCACTGTGCAGTGCTTTCCCAGCTCCCCACTCACTGTCAGGCTGTCAAACAGACACTTCTGTTGTCATCGTCAATGCCAATTTCCACTCCCTTCCTACCACGTGCCACATCGGAGCTGCAGGCATAGGGAAGTCAGATAATCCTACTTACGGTACTCGTGTAGTGGGAGTGGAGGAGGGCTCACAGAATGAAATGCATGCCTTTTGCAGCATCACCTTGTCGCAGCCGCCTCCTGGCCAGCACCCCTGTCCTTGCACTTATGGGATGGAAGCCCAAGGGGTGAAATGGCTGGGGGTCTACACCAGGTGTATGATAAGTTCTTAGCCCTCGAGGGTAGTGAGAAGCTTACCACTGACTACTAACAAAAGGATAAGAAATTGCCCTCTATTATTTCAGGAACAATTTCAGTAGCACACTAAAGAAAATTAACTATAAGAACTGGGAGGCACCAGAATATATTACTAAGGGAAGTTCGAGAATAACCTTCTTTGGGAATTACTGAGTCACACACCCATTAATTTGAAAAGATTTATTTATGCTGTTACCAAGAGTCCGGGGGACAGACTGAATACATTTGGAAGGTCCTTGCCAAAAGATACAATATTTAACGTTTTACTATATACCCATCCTTAAAAAAAGGAGTTTAGCTCAAATGGAAGTTTTTTATTTAATAAAAATTGTTAAACATGACAGGGACAGGATTAGACAAACCCCTCAGCCCACTCAGGCATGGAACTGGTCCACCTGCCAACTGTGTAAAATGCCAGCCAGGAGTGGGAACTAATTTCAAGTGCCATCAGTTTTTTGGCCTCAAAGGCCACACATGAACACTGTGACTTTTCATTTCCTTGTGTGCCTTTTCTGCCTGACCCTCCCCTTCAAATCTGGAAGGAGGAAGTGGAGAAACAAAACCCTAAAGTCACAAACCAACAGAGAACAGGGCTAATATACAGATAAGAGTTGGTGAGGTTGGCTGGTGTGGCTGGAGGTGGGGCCCACAGACAGAAGAGTTATGAACAGAGACAAAACTGGGGGGGAAAACACATATGCAGGAGTGAGGAGAGTTGCTCTAAATTGTGTCCTGTTCTAAGGCAGCCAGACCGGGCAGGGGCAGTGAAGTGTGCACCCTCTCAGATTACCACATGAATCACCCAGATGACCCGCTGGGACCTTTAGCTACTAAGACGGGGTACAATAGGTTGTCCAAATGTCATCTCTTATACATAATTTAAGAGCAGATTTAAATGGAAATCTTCCTCTGAGGTAATCTGTACACACTATTTATAACTGAAAAAGAGAAAAAGAAAATATTAACCTCAGGGAGATGGCAAACCATCTCCCACAGTACACTAAATCCTTCTTCCCCACCCACCTCATAGCCCCTACAGAACTAACCAGCCGGGGGCTGGAGAAAGAAGTCACGGAACACAAGGCACAGCCTCTGGCTTGTTCAGAGAAGGGCCTGTGCTCAGGGTTCCCCTCACCTACCACGGCTTCAATATTCAAGAGGAAACACTGCCTTTTCACTGCGCTCTAGCTCTAAGAATCAGAAGAAGCCCTTTTCCATGGAATTAACTGGGTTGGTTCCCGAAATGGGAAGATTAAATACAAGCATTTGTATTTATGGAGGATCACAGCTTAAGTCCCACCTTTCAGGGGTCCTCATGCCTGACAAGGGCCCCTGCACAGATCTGGCACTCTGAGCCTTAGCCCCGTGGTTCCCATGGGATCACCTGATACGGGAGCAATATGGCAGGGCACTCCTGCTCTCCATCCCCTGGGGAGGGTGCTCTGCAGGGGGCTGAAGGCTGCCTGGGGCAGAGCCATCACCGACAGATACCTTGAACGGCAGAGGCTTACTGATTATCAATAACTGAAGAGCCAGACTGTCCCAACCTTAATGAAAATGTCCCCAGCCAAAGGGTTCAGTGGAGGAAGTCCCCTAAAACTGATATAAGAAGACCAAAATGAACTTACTCTCAAATTGAAATAACTTTCCAAATTAAAAAATATATATATTTTAATCATGGTCTCCTCTGTACTTGATGCCTCTCTAGTGATCCTTACAGTTATTTTTTTCTTCTTCACTCAACCAGTCCTTTGCAAACTTTGTAATGCATGTAAATCACAGACCTTTTAAAATGCAGAGTCTGACTCAGGTCTGTGGCAGGGTCTGAATCTCCGAAGTCCTGAAAGGCCCAGGCGCTGCCAGGCCACAGGCCACCTTCGCGTCAGCACAGTGTTGGACCAGCATGCTCCTGGGGACAGGGGTCTCACCTTCCCGCCTTCAAGTCCCTTACGGTCCCTTACACACAACATTGAGCAAGTGTTGGTCCAAAGACTTACCTCCTTCTTTTGATCTTAACATGTTTCTGGAAAAGGAGATACTGAGACTTTTATGGTGATCAGTTCTTTATTGCTAAATTCCAAAAGATAAAAGTAAAATTTGTAAACTAAAAAAATGTATATGTCGTCCAAATTAAAGAATTAATAATAAATTTCATTATTCAGAGTTGTACTGCTTTACTTGAAGAAGGAAGAGGGGTTGTTCACTGCTAAGCTGCATAATTTTTAAAATTTGTCAAACCATCTACACTGCTTCCATCTACCAAAAGTCCAGAATCCAATGATTCTGCTCAGAATCTAGAATAATAAACCAAAATCAGAAAAGCGGCCACATTCTCCCTCATAATTTGCACAGAGTCTGGGCATTTAGTTCCCCTGTGTGAATTTGGTTTTTCTGTGGCAATGGAAAAAATGTCTTACATTAGTTTTTCCTGGTACATAATTAAGACAAAATTTTTTTCAGTCAATCTTAAGTGACCTTCCAAAGAGTTTATTCTATTTAGCTCTCTTTAAAACTGTATTTACTACAGCTCTATAGAGTACACTGACTATGTCATTTTATTAACAGACATTTTATCAATTCAGCCAACTTTTATTGCACTATCATTCCATATTAATTAAATGCATATTAAATACTGCTGATATGGACGAAACACAAATTGGCAGTTGCAAAGTAGTCATGGGGAAGTAAGTAAAGCATAGGAAATATAGTCACTAATATTGGTGTTTTTTAAAAGACTTTTAAAAAATTGATTTGAGGGGGGGGGGGGCAGGGAACATCCATGTGAGAGAGAAATATTAATCAGCTGCCCTGATCAGGAATCAAACCTGAAACCTGGATATGTGCCATGGTCGGGAATTGAACCCTCCACTTTCTGGTGTCAGGAGATGTGCACTGCCAACCAACTGAGCCACACCAACCAGGGCTAGTTAATAATATTGTGGTAACTATGTATGGTGCCAGTTGGGGTGCTGGAACTACCAAGAGGAACATTATGTAAAGTGTATGATTGTCTAACCACTAAGCTGTACACCTGAAACTGATACCAAATAAAATTTTTAAAAACTGCTGATACCTGCAATGATTCCATTGACCAAGACAAATCATAGATGTAAAGATATGAGTAAACAGAATGGGGCATAAAGTACTTAAAATGCATTTATTGGTAGTACCCAGTAGCCAGATTTAAGTATGTCTCCTCAAACAATGAGAGGCAGAAATGTAGGCAGGTAGGTAGGTAGGTAGGCAGGTAGGTAGGTAGATAGATGATGGATAGATAGATAGGATTATTCCCAATTATCCCAGGCATTCTCAGAAGTGGGAAAGTGAACCAATAAAGGGATCAGTTTATATTTATTGATCCAGGATATCAGCCAGGCAGGCTGATACTAAAGCACAAAAGAAAGGACCCTGCCCTTGAGGAGTTAAAATTATAAAAAATATTTTTATTATTATTATTTTGTTCTTTTTAGAGAATGGAGAGAGAAAGAAAGAGAAACACTGATGTGAGAGTGGAACATTTCATTCATTGCATAAGAGTATTTTCTTTAAAAGCTTAACAAATTTAAGCTTTCTGGAACACACGAAAACATAACAGAACATAAAGACAGCTTTATCTTTATGTGTTTTCCCTTCAGCTCAACAGTTTTTACAGTCATGTGCATTGCCAACTCGCCAACTGACCATCATCAAAAACTCTGTCACCAAAATCTCTAAGTAGGAAGGCTACTGAGAGAAGGGAATCAAATGTGATGGTGACTACTTCCGTTTCCCTGGGCAATCACATTTGTCAGTCTTCAAGTAATAAACTCATCTTGATAAGGAGAAATTTAGAAAACAAAGGCCTAAAAAAAAACACTTAGGACATTCAGAAATTTTGAGTTGAAACATTTGCTCCCCAGAGTCACAATGGATGTTCGATCAAGAGAACTTTTGTTTCTGTAATACACGACTCCAAGCAGGATATGCCAGCACGAAGAACCTCAAAGAAGGATGAAGTACTTCTACAAAATAAACACTAGACCCTTTCCACTGATGGCGGACTGGAGTGGGTGGACAGAGATTGGCAAGCAAAGTGAAGGCATGAGTTACAGAGGTTCCCCTTAATCTTCCTCCCACCCCAGCCTGGCTACTCAGTTGTCTCCCTGAGATACGGGGAGAACTAAGACAGTGCTGTCTCCAAAGGCACCCAGGTGAGCAACACCCTGGATTCTCATTCCTGCATTCAAACTCCTGCATCGCAGACACCAGGTTGTAATAAAAACTAACTGAAAAAAATGCTGACGTCAATAATCGGTAGGTTATGTTCATCAGCAGCAGCCAAGAGGCAGCCTTGGATCTTACAGGCCGTGAAATAGGTGTGGCTGGTGGACACCAGAGATGCTGGGTCAGGCCAGAAACAGGGGATTAAAATGATGCCTGGGATTTACAGGAAGGGGAGGGTGAGCTGGAGGTCAGATTCCCCTCAGGGAAACAGTGCCCTCAACACCAGAGCTGTGAGGGTGAGAACTGTGCAAGCAAATCTCACCTATAAGATAAGATCCTCAAGTAACTGCACTTGGAGCAGTTGTTAGACACATTTCCCAAAGTGATGTGAGGCAACGAATGGTTCAAAGAAAAGTGTGAAATGCTGACAAATTAAAAGGAATGATTACCAAAATAGCACAGGTTGAGCTACCTCATAAGGAATGACAGTAAAAAATGAAGAAATAGAAAGCTCCAAATTTCATCAAGCCACACACACACACGCACACACACACACACACACTGTGTCCAGGCATTTTCTAATGTTCACCTCTGCTGATAATTTTTCTAGGGAAAAATTAATATAGGAGAAAAGTACCAATGTATAGCTTCCTAAAGCATACATTATTGGTTATAGCTGATATGAAAGTGCTTAGCTAAAAATAAGTTACATTTCAAAATAAGAAAAAATGTTAATGGGGTCAAATAACCTTTTATTTATCACACTAGAGGCACAGTGCACGGATTCGTGTACTGGTGGGGTCCCTCCGCCAGGTCTGCTCCCTCCCCCAATCCGGGACCCTCGGGGGATGTTGGACCACTGGTTTTGGCCCAATCCCCACACCAGCAGTCTGACATCTCCCAAAGGATGTAGTAGTGCACAAAGCAGCAGGCAGCCAGGAAGGAGCCCAAGCTCGGACCAGGCACCACGCCACTCCCATTCACCATGTCCCTGTCGTGCCTGCTTCCCGCGGCCCCCACCACAACTGAGCTCAACAGCCAGTGAGCTCGGTTTCTGCGACTGTCAGTTAGCTGAGTGATGCTTGCACTGTGGGAGTGCACTGACCACCAGGGGGCAGCTCCTGTGTTGAGCACATAATAGGGTCAGTGCACATCATAGGGATTGGTCTAACGTTTGACCAGTCGGACAGTCGACCAGTTGCTTAGGGTTTTATATATATAGATGGTACAGTACTGCTTACTCAACATGCAGCAATTATAGCAGGCTACAGCCTGCATTTACCATCAGGTCAAATGCCACTACCTAAATTACCTAAGTCACTTAAATACGCATGTATGTGTTCAACCACTGCCAGAAAACGTGCCCTCTACAAAATGAGATTGCGATGAATCTGAAGAAAGTTCAAAATCTAATTTATCTATCTAAAGGATGGCTTCAAACTACAGTATAACTAAAGAAACCGGTAGTCTTAAAAAATGTTTTGCCACCAGCCTTGTAAATATAGAAGAGAGGGACAGGGACAGAGGGGATGATGGGTAAGCATTTGTCAATATCCAGGGTCCAGAGCTGAGCACAGTCCCTGGGACACAGTAAGTCCCCAAGGTTTGATGGCCTGTTGCTGCCCAAAGAAACACAGGATGATGGGCCAGGCCCAACAGAAACTGTATTATTGCCTTGATTCTCAATCGTGGGTGAACATGCGAATCACCACTTATAAAAGACCCGTATTCGAAAAGTCATGCATAGATTGGGTTTTGGGTTTTTTACTAACACTTATTTTTTTTTTTAATATATTTTATTTATTTATTTATTTATTTATTTATTTATTTATTTATTTATTTATTTTACAGAGAGGAAGGAATAGGG
The DNA here is from genome assembly GCA_004026665.1 of Murina feae. Classification (NCBI taxonomy): domain Eukaryota; kingdom Metazoa; phylum Chordata; class Mammalia; order Chiroptera; family Vespertilionidae; genus Murina; species Murina feae. The sequence continues at coordinate 137,782 of PVJC01000029.1, forward strand.
ATAGAGAGTTAGAAACATTGATGAGAGAGAAACATCGATCAGCTGCCTCCTGCACACTCCTCACTGGGTATGTACCTGCAACCAAGGTACATGCCCTTGACCGGAATCGAACCCAGGACCCTTCAGTCTGCAGGCCGATGCTCTATCCACTGAGCCAAACCAGTTAGAGCGACACTTGTATTTTTAAACAGCTTCATGGTCTATGGAAAGTATACCCTGTTCCCCAATTAAGAACCACTAATCTTTGAGAGTGTTTATGTTTTGATTATAGATAGCAGAGCTAAGTTAAATGCTAGTTCTGTATTTCAATCAAAGGAAAAAAAGAAGCCTGTCACTTTTCTTAATTCTAATTTTTTTAAATGTTTAAAAGAGCATCAGGTACAAAGCATGAAAGTAGCCTCCTCTGAAGCTTTCTGCACCTAGGTGTCAATAGGACCAGATGGGGTCTGAGGCACACGCCCCAGGGACCAAGCAGACACTGCTTTCTAGGCTGTAGGAAAACAAGCCCTATGCTTCATGCTGATTGGTTAAATTCCAAACACCTGGGAGCTGGCTGTGTGGCCTAACAGGCACTCTATAGAATTTTTAGAAATTAATTGTCAGGCTTAGGTCATGGGCAAAGTTAGGACCCAGAGTCAGGGCCCCACAACCGTGTAACATGATGATGATGATGTGCGGCCACTGCCCTGAAAATAAACTGCTCCTGAGAGAGATAAAGCAGCTTTCCAAGATCACACCTCTTTTCCAGAGTTTGAATCCCGCCTGCCCTCATCATGGCCTGGAACCACCCACAATCATCTACTCACAGAACAGACACAGGCACAGGGAAAACAGTCTGTGACATGAACACGGCGAACGGATCTCTCAGAATGTGTTGTTGTTATTAACACCTGGGCTGGAGAAAAGCTCCAGAGCGGAGGGAATTAACGCTGTCCAGTTCGCAATATTAAGTGTAAAACGTTTTGCATAGAGCAGATGGCTCTATTAGAAGTAAGACTTTGCCTCATCTATGCACCACTGAAACTTGCGTGTGAGAAACCCTATCTGACATAGGAGGCCGCCTCCAAACACCACACGGTCTGCCTGTGGTTGACCAGCAGGTGGCAGGACAGAACAATCTATCCTCCATAGAGTCAGGCAAGAGTGTATTCAAATAGGGGCCCAGAGTGAGGGATCCTGAAAGGCACCTTATAAAATAAACCTACAGCGTAAAATTCAGACGTATCTTTTGTGCCCGTGCTGGCCTGCAAGGGTGAGGAGCTGAAAAGGAGGTATTACAGAGGCCTTTAGGACACCCAAGGTGCCTACATAAGTGTTCCCCAAACTTGCTCCATCATTGACATAATCAATGACACGCGGATGCTCATCACAATACAGATGCCAGGGCCTCGCCCCAGACGCATAGAACGTCTGAAACAAAAGAACAGGGAATCAATTAGCTGGGGAACTTGTCAAGTCTAGGGCTGGTGGCTGTGTGCTAACTACATGAGGGGCACGTGTGCTACAACCTAATGCTACTACAACCTAACGCACGCATCGTGGTGAGATGGGCACTGTCAGAACCTGCTCACGGGTGAGGAGTTGCTTCTCAAGACTAGGTCAGGTAAGCAGCATGCAGCTGGGCAGCACTAATTCACCTCTTGCTGCTCAGCACAGGCTAGGGGTGCCAGCAATGCCCAGCAAGACTTCCAATCACCTGGGGACCTTCATACCCCAGCCAGCACCAGACCCTCCTTTTTGCCTCAAACCCCTTTCTCCCATCGTGCCTCTCCTATTCATTCCTGCCTCCTGACAGCTGTCTGCAGCATGAATGAATTGGCTCCCTATTCGCATTTTCAATCTATTTCCAGACCCAGGGTTGCTTTTCCTCTGATCCCCTCTACTTCAAACAAAATGCCTCCTGCCAGTCGCTCTGCTCCTCAGTAAACATTCTGGCTCGGCACCAACTCCTCTTGGGCCCTTGCAACTTGGCATTTACTGTAACCCTTCTCCTCCGCCCTACCCACCTCCTGAACGGGGGAAACTGCCAGCCTGCCCATAAGTGTGACTGCCTATCCCTAACTGGGCCCTCATTTTTCTATTCTCACCTTTCACATCTTCCTGGCTGTTCCCTACCTTTAGATGTTCCTTTAAGCCTCACGCCCACCTTCACATTCAAACTCAAAGATAACCTCCCCTGGCAACAGTCTAGATGTCCCACTACCTTTCTCCTTTCCCCAGAGGAACACTCCGGCAGCACCGGGCCTCAGCCTGACCCCTCTGTGCTCCATTCGTGTGTCCGCCTCCTGCCTCAGCACCCTCCCACCACAGCCCTGATCTTGTCACCCTGCTCACTAGCCACCATCGCTAACCAAACCCAGGTTTCTCGCCATCCATTCGGGCTCCCCCAGAAGGGCCCTCCCCGCAACAATGAATGTGCTTCCACAGCCATAATGTGTTCCCATGAGCCTTTCTAGAGTATTCTCAGTGCCTCCTCCTCCACAGCATCATTTCTGAGTCTCCAAGGGGGCTATTGGTTTCCACATCCATACTCTCCGCTCTGAGAACATGCATGGCACCAAGAAGCCTTAGTTTGCTGTAGGTAACTTAGGATGTCTGACCACCCAAATCCCTTCTCCTGTCCACCAATGGTAACCACCAATTGATTGGGAAGAAAAGTTTCGACTATGTGGGTGTTCTATGAAGAACATATTTACTTAACAGGTAATGTAAGAAGTGAGGCTTTATCTCTCTGTTTCTATTTTTCTCACGTACACACACACACACACACACACACACACACACACACTACCACTTCCAAAAAAAATCAACATGCCAGTAAAACACAGAGAGAGAAAAGCACAAATATTTTAATCAGGCAGAGCTGGATTCCAATCTTGATTTGAACACATTTATTGACAATTTAATCTTGGGCAAACCTCTCTGAACCAGTTTCCCACAGAAGAAAAAAACACACAAAACAAGAATGGCAATACTGCCACCTACTGGGGTTATAAATCAAGCACATAGCACTGTAGGAGGCTCTAATACGTGGAAATCATTACTGTCGAACATAGCTTTTTGAACCTGAGAATTTGCAAAAGGAATAGGTAAGAGGCTACTGCTACCAATTTTTCAAGGAGAAAAAAAAACACTGGTAGTGAATCTTACACTGGCTTAAGCTGCAGGAAAAAAAATGGACAAAATTATAGAAACTTTCAAATATAATTTAACTTTGAAAGTTACCATTTGAAAATATTTTGAGTTTTTTTAATATATTTTTATTGATTTCTGAAAGAAAGGGAGAGGGAGAGAGAAACAGAAACATCAATGATGCGGAGAGAATTATTTATTTGTCAGCTGCCTCCTGCACGCCCCACACTGAGGATCTAGCCCACAACCCAGACATGTGCCCTGCCCAGGAATCAAACTGTGACCTCCTGGTTAATAGATCAGATGCTCAAACATTGAGCCACACTGGCAAGGCTATTTTGTTCTGTTTGTGTGTGTGTGTTTTTTTTCACAATTATTTCATGACAATTAATGTGTTTCCATAGCCATCATAAAACTAAAGTGGACTGTCCTAACTGATTTGGCTCAGTGGATAGAGTGTCGGCCTGCGGACTGAAAGGTCCCAGGTTCAATTCCGGTCAAGGGAATGTACCTTGGTTGTGGGCTCATCTCCAGTAGGAGGTGTGCAGGAGGCAGCTGATCGATGTTTCTCTCTCATCAATGTTTCTAACTCTCTATCCCTCTCCCTTCCTCTCTGTAAAAAATCAATAAAATATATTTTTTAAAAACTGAAGTGGACTAATCATGACCCACAAGAAAACTGTGCTAGCTCCTTCCTCCCCAAAACATTACACTAAATAAGCCAGATTATGACTTTTAAAAAACACATAGGAACGAGCCTTTCCCCACAGTATCACACATGCACCAACCCACACACTGAATGCCTCAGCCACACGAAGTCGGTTCCCCACAACATGCCACCATCGGCTTTCCCTCCTTTTCTGTCATGGACTCCCCTGGTCAAACCGTCATAGCAGTTCACTTCAAATCTTAAAAATAAAGGTTTGTTTCATGGGTCCTCGATGAATCCCATCTGAAGGCCATTAAAACATACACACCCACTTCCACACCAGCCAGAAAATCACAATACTAAGGCTCATTTAATCTTCAAGCTGGAAGCTACCCTGGCCACAAATAATCGCACCTCCCGTTTATTCACAGAAGTTTGGTGATGAAGACCAATGTCGCTGAGACGGTCGGTCTAGAGCCCTGGTCACCCGTCCCCCAGGGCTCTGCCTGCTCTACCACCCTTCAGGGCTGGCTCTGAAGTTAGTGAGGCCCCTTGATACTCGTCAAGTACATCAGTGAGTCATGTTTCCGTTTCCTCGCACTGTTCCAAGTCGCCTCTGAGAGCACGGAGTTCATTCATTCACAATACTGCTAACTCACTCACAGAGCACAGGCACACTAAGGAATGACGACTTACCACGCCACCTTCCTATCAGGGAAGCCCACAGCTAGCGAGATCTAAAAATAAAAAGGAATCTAACCCTTAGCACTTAAAATACTTCCTTTCAACCTACTGTAAAACAACGGCCTATTTAGAAGATGAAAAGTGAGTCATTTCTTTCATCCAGCAGACAGGCTCCCCAGGCACAAACTCACGCACATTATACTCCACAGGCCTTTCAAATATTTACTTGTTAGCAGTATTCTTCCTTTCAGGTCAAAGATTAGAGTACTTAGCAACACAAAGAAAGCAGGGGGATGCAGTTATGAATTAGTAAACTGCTCTGCCAACCCTTCCATGTGTTAATTCAGTCCAACTTCAAAGAGGATTTTAAAAGAAGGTTCAGCTGTCAGAAATTAACCCTAAGAAAATGACTGAATCAAAAAATGACTTGGCCAGTCTTTCCCAAAATGGCACTAAGGAAACACTGCTCGGCTGTAGGTATGGGAGTAAAAAGTCTCTTCTTATGCAAGTAAATTTGTTTAACTCAAAGTTTTGAAAAAAGGTTTTTTGTTTGTTTTGGTAACCACAGGACATGCCCAGCCTTTGATATGCTAATGATGCTGTAAATTTCCAAGGATGGAAATTTCAGTTTATTTGATCACATGTATTATCTGGATGGTGGGGATAAATACAAACAACATGCTAGGCTGGTTCCAGCAGCTTCCAAGGATCAGGAGGGCAAACAGGCTTTTCAAAAAGCACCATGGTTTTTGTTCTCAGCAGCAAACAGTTAGACTCCCATCCACATGGATTTCGACAAAAGGTGGGAGTCCCCCTTATGTCCAATGGGGACTGGGAGAAGGAGCCGACAGGAGCTGTACCCTTGAGAACTTAACTTCTCACCGCCAACAGGCCGGCCGTTCCCCTGGGCTCCCTGGCTCCCCGGCTCCGAGGAAAGCAGTCTCTACACCCGATCCTGTAGAAGGACTGTTTTCCCTGAACTCTTGGCTCCGCATGCACTAGTCCATGGCAGTGGTTTTACATCAGAATCACCAAGGGAGCGCTTAACGCTACAGATGCTGGGCCCCGAGCCAGACCTGCGGAATCCAGCAGGATTCCCAAGGAGCGGCTGCCAGAGCTGGAAACCATTGTTCTGCTTCTAGGAGGATGAGGTCAATAGACAAATAATTGATTGTGTGTGTACTGTGAATTGGGCACATTGACATTAACAAGGGAAGGGCTACGGAGCAAATGTTCCGAGTCCCCCGCGTTTACAGGCAAATCAACAGCATTCCCAGGTGGGTGTTGTTGTTCTTTCTCGTGGGCCGTTTTCACAAAGAGATAAAAATGTCTTATTCTGAGAGGAGTACAGTGCTTAGAACAAAGAATGTTCCACAAAGCTCGTTCAAGTGCAGATGGCTGGGGCTGGGTGCCTGTTAGTTCACACACAAGCTAAATCTCAGCTCCCCCACACAGCCCATCCAACGCATGACCCTAATCTGGCACTCAACATTTCATCACATGCCTTGAACCTTTGGAGGTCACCTGAGAAAGTCAAAAACAGAAATGTTCAATGTGCTAAAGCCAAGACTACTATATAATACACAGCACAGAGGCAGATAGAGGGTGGATAGAGGGTGAGGGGGGGTGTCTCATAAGTAGTTCATCACTTACCGAAGATAGGAAGTGATTTTTTAAAATCGGTTTTCTTCCTAAATTACATTTACCTAACCTATCTATATATATAAAAGCCTAAGCAGCCATTCAACCGGTAGCTATGACGCACACTGACCACCAGGGGGCAGACAATCAATGAACAGGCATGGAAACATGGAACAGACTGATGAATCTCAGAGGGAAGGGAGAGAGGGGAGGGCAGGAAGAGATTGACCAAAGATCTTATATGCATACTAGAGGCCTGGTGCACTTGCACCGGTGGGGTCCCTCGGCCTGGCCTGCGGGAATCGGGCCAAAATCTGCAGTCCAACATCCCCCCAAGGGGTCCTGGATTGTGAGAGGTTGCAGGCCAGGCCAAGGGACCCCACAGGTGCACAAATCTGTGCACCGGGCCTCTATTCTTATACATAAAGGCCTTAAGCAGAGTATGTCAGAATAGGGAAGAAGGAGTTAAAATTAAAGATATATATATTTTTTAATTTAAAGAGCCAACTTCAATATAATAGGAATCCTTGGAATAGGGTATAAAAGAATCTCTCCCTCTTTCTTTTCTGAATTTCTTTAATCAGCCAAAAAGGTACCCATACACCTTAAATGGGTAAGAACAGTCCAGCATAAAGACAGAGTGGAGAAATGGTCAGAAAACAAAACCATGAGTCCTGGTGGAGATGAGAGGCCAGAGGAGAGGAGAAGTCGGGAGGCAGCCAAGGTTCCTGACTTGTTCCACACCCACTCTGCACATCCACCTGCTACTGGGTTTGTGTAACTGACACACAGACATGGTTCCCTTTCTCCTCATTAACAGCCTGGGGTATTTCTGGGTCTCTCTCCTCTTTAACACTGCCTTTGCCCAACACCGAGGAGAAAAGGAGGTCATATACCTCTCTTTGAAAACCTAAACCAAAGATATTCAGATCAAAAGTACCTCTCTCTTCCTTTGTATCTCTCATGCGAAGCAAGTAGAAAGCTTTTCTTCGGAAAAACCTGAAAGCCTTGTCCAGCCAGCGAGGCTCAGTGGTTCAGTGATAACCTACGACCCAGGAGGTCACGGCTCAACTTCTGGTCAGGGCACATGCCTGGGTTGTGGGCTCGATCTGGAATGTGGGGCAAGCAGGAGGCAGCCAGTCAGTGAGTCTCTCTCATCATTGGTGTTTCTCCTTCTCTCTGAAATCAATAAACATATATTTAAAAAGAAAAAAAAGAAAACGGAAAGCCTTCAGGTATTCAAGGGTCAACCTGATGTAGGAAAAGACCTAGGAATCAGTGGAGGAGGCCTGGAGAAGTTGCTGACGCGGGCATGTGGGGCTGTAAAAGGAAGAGGTTGAATCACCACCCCGAGGCTCTCCTAGCTTAGGTCTAAGGTTCCTTGACCTGCCAGCATTGATCTACTTTGCAGTTTCCACACACAATGCAAACATCTCAACTACTGTTAGACTATAAGAGGAGGCCTCCAGGGCCATGTGGAAATCATTTTTTAAATGAAAGCTTTTTCATCAACTACATGAAAAGTAAGCAGTGAATCTAAAAATAGATTAAGAGGATTATGTGGACATGTAAAAATAGGATTCTGATGGACTAGGTGGATGGCTGGACTATCGAGACTTCTTTACCAGCAAGTGATGAAACTGAGCAGTACTTCAGTTGTTAAAGGAGTGACATACATTTGGCAAAATAGATAACGTTCTTGGAAGAATCAGCAGCACCATGAACGGACATCCCAAAGAGTTTGCTGCAATTGGTTTATTTTAGCAGAGTTGCTCCTAAGGGCCCCAAAGTCAAGGTGGCAGGGCAAGTACCAGGTTCTCTACCAGTCAGCTTCCATGAGATAACCCTCTAAAACAGCTTCTAGTGGCGGCAGCAGCAAATTATTCCTACCTTGCATGAGTTATGTTGACAAAACAAAAGAAAAACAAAAACCTCAGGGAAAGTTTCAAGTGCACAGGAGTCCTACCTAATTAGTACGCCTTATTTCTAGCAGGCCCTATGGCAATGACATTTCCTTTCTGTGTTGGTATTTTAATGTCAACATTGCCCTCCTTGCTTCCATTAGCAGCTGAACATTAGTAACACCCAGAAATGAACATTATGACCCATTAAAATAAGTGTAAGAAACAGGACAAACTCTACCGTGAAAGTGTTCAAAAGATGAAGACATCCACAAGTTAAAAAGCAATTAAGTATGTGCACTTCCCTGTATGCATGTTAGCATTCAATCAGAAGTTCAAGAAACCAAGGAAATATAACTTGGTTCTCCTATGTAACATACAGTGCACCACTGTGTCAATTTCACAAAGTTACACCTAAATATAAAGGTATCCGCTAGGTTTTCTAATAGATCATCCTAGGTTGAAAATAAGACAATGAAGAGAAATGCAGATGTGTAACCAAAAGCCGAGGGAAAACACATATCATTTCTAATACTGTGAAAATCTAATGTAAAGTTAAGAGACCCTGCCCTACCCAGTTTGGCTCAGTGGAGAGAGAGTGGGTCTGCGGACTGAAGGGTCCCGGATTTGATTCTGGTCAAGGGCACATGCCTGGGTGGCAGGCTTCATTCCCTGAAGAGAATGTGCAGGAGGCTGCCAATCAATGCTTCTTTCTCATCACTGATGTTTCTCTCACTCTCCCTTCCTCTTTGAAATCAATAAAAATATATTTTGAAAGAGAGAGAGACCCTATTTCTTTGTTTTCCAACTCCAGAACCGAAACAAAATGGTGTTTATTTTACAGAACTAGTGAATCAGTGATCGAGTATCTAAGACCCTCTAATGAAGACCATAATCTCATGTCCCTAAGCTAACTCCATGTAGCTGCCTGCCTGCCCTACACTTCTAAAGGCAAACGGGCATTCCTAAGGGCCAGAACAGGATGAAAAAGTCTGACATCTTCCTAAGATCATCTGCCTTTCTTCTAAGTACTTCTACTCACTAAAAAACATCCCTGGCATAGACCCTTCCTCTGCATGCTCACAGATCCAGATTTGTTCTAACAGGCAACAAGAATAACAGCCCTTCCTTGGAGTAGGGTGGGAGACACCACAGGATCCCACCCATGGGAAATCCTGCTTCCCCTCCTTCTAGGATGACAGCATCCTCACACCCTATGCACCAGAATGAAGATGAAATTACAGTCAATGACCTCCTGCACATTTCTTTTTAATTCAGGTCACCCTTGTGTTTTCAATCATTAGGAAAGGTGCAGGAGTCAAAGTTCAGAGCTCAGCATCCGGCTTCGAGTCCGTCCTGTTTGATCAGTGGCAGTTCACCCACACTCTGCGTGTTCCAATTCATCCAGCTGTGAAACTCGCATCAGATTTGTTTACCTCTCAACACAGGGAAACACTATGACCTAATAAAACATTCTGCGCTACCTAATTGTTTTGAATTCTATCATATAGTTTTCAAAACTAATTCTACCCAGTAGGGTATCTTATGGTAGCCTATTCTACCTGGAAGAGATTTGGGAACTCTTTAAAGTCTTTCTATTTCCTTGTATTTAAAAAAATGCAGAAATAATGGTGCTAACGAATTGAGAATTGGCTTATCTAACCAAGTGTGTAACCCAGATACCCTGGAAACCTCCAGTTTCTCCTTGAGTGCCTGAGCTACCTTAAGATTATCAAATGACAGATGTTCGGTTTGGTCCGATCTGATCTCAAGGTCTCAGGTTGGCTTAGGTTGGTGTAGTATCTGTGAAGAAACCAGGAAGTAACTTTCCAATGTCACCTACACGTCTTTCCTGCTGGTTCTGAAATAATTCTGGATATAACACTCCGGGTACCCAGATAAACCACAGCAAATTAAATGAAGCAATACAGACGTGTTTTTGATGTTCTTTTGCTGCCTTCTTTCACCCTGAATTAGCAAAGTCTATTGCAAAATTTAACAGTGTTTCTCAGCACTATAAAAGGTCATTAAACTCTAGGTGGCTGAGTGAGAAAATCCTAAGAACTTTCTTCCCAATTATTACTTAAACTTTTTCTTTTGAATCAAAAGAGAATATTGCTAAGCAAAATCAAGTAAAATTCATGTTTTCTTGAGCTCAGAAATCTGTTTCTTATTAAATCAACTTAAAAGGAAATTTAAATGGAAAAAAATAATTTTAGGTGCTTTTAAAAATCCAGAATTTTACTTAAAATGTTCTCATCTTAGTGGTTTTAGTAAACACAGAAATCAGACACTTAGGTCTTAATATCCTCATTAGAATTCATATATTTGGCAATTATGAGGACCAAAAGCTTTCATTTATAAGAGGGAAATTACGTTTTACAATAATCCTAACCTCCAATATTTAAAAATGTTTTAAGAAAATTCATCCCACAAAAATGACAATTTAATTCTGTACCAGGAATGTCTACATGCATTACTGTGCGCCATACAGACAACTATCTATTTGTAAAAAAAACTGTCTCCATTTCCAAATCATTTGTTAGCCATCGGAAAGTATTTCATTGTGATAATTATGAAAACGTTAAATTCAATAGAAAAGGGTTCTACTCCAACATAATGTATCTTTATTTACCTTTTAAGAGATTACACGTACATGACAGAATTTTGATTAACCAGAAAGGGATGACTATAAAACCTGGGTCCATTATAAACCTAAACCCTTTATGCTGAAACTCTGATCTAAAGTAAACCTCACCAGGATTGTTGGACGTCTTTTGATAATATTCTTCTGCCTGATTTTAACTCTTTCATTCTAACACAGCAACTTTCTCCACTGTTATTTTAAAAATCTGTTCGGTTATGTCCTCTAGTTCTATGGATACCCAATCTCAAGCTAAACCAACACCTAGGTTGTTAAGGAAATGCAAAACATTCTTCGTAATCTGTGGGAAAACCTTTGACCTTTTGTCATGCATTCAGTTCCATCCCTGGACACATGTGGCTATTGCTCAACTGCACCTGCTGTGCAGAAACACGCATAAAAAGGACACCGCTCTTTAAAGATTCCTCTTTAAACTGATGACTAACACCAACCATAGAGTTTTTCTTGAATCAGGCAATAGCGCTATATAAACTCCAGAATTCATTTATTTTAACAAATACAAAACTAAAACTAAAAGAAGGAAATATATATGCTGTAACTTTTTCAGATTGCAAACTATCCAAGCACAACGAATCTCTCCTTATTCCTTCAGACTATGGGATAGCAACACCCGTACACTGAAAAACGGTAACTAAGAATTAAACTGGATTTTTTTTTTCAAAATGTGAAGGTGAAGCATCAGATTTACTTTTTAAAACTTTTATTTAAAAGTCACTATCAACTGACAAGATGGTGCAAGGAAATGTACAGGGAAGCCCCATGCACCCTTCACCCAGCTCCCCCGACGTGAATGTCTTACAGAACTGCAATACAATATCAAAACCAGGAGACTGGCAATAGTAGAATCCATACACCCTGTTCAGATTCCACCAGTTATACAGGGAACTGATGTGTGTGTGTGTGTGTGTGTGTGGTTCAATACAGTTTTACTATGTGTCACTTTGTTCAACCGCCATAAGACCCTCATGCTACCACTTTATAGCTACAACCACTCCATCCCAACCACCGACAATCAATAATCTGTTCTCCAACTCTATAATTATGTTATTTCATGAATATTACTTTTTTTCACTCACACTTCATTGAGATTCATACAAAGGTTCACTTGAGATTCATTTTTGGTTTTTGTATCAATAGTTCATTTTTTTTATTACTGAGTATTATTCCATGGTATGGCTATACCACAGTTTGTTCAACCACTGAAGGATATCTGGATGATCTCCAGCTTTGGGCTATTACAAATAAAGCTGCTATTAACAACTGTGTACAAGCATGTCAAACTCCTGGCCCACGGACTGCATGTGGCCCACGATGAATATTTTTGCGGCCTAGCCAATATAATGGAATGTAAGAAACATTTTAATAAAAATTTAGTAGCTTACCTTTTACAGTATCCTGTTATACATAGTAACAAACTACAATGTTCACTAATGACTGGTTACTATAACCGTGTTGCATTCATTTCCCTTACGCACCTTACACGCAGGCACATGGTTTCTCTCCACTAATATTAGCAGCGAATATTTTAGCAGTCGATTACCACATCCTTAGTCTTGGACTGACTTATTTGGTGTGCGCAACAGGAAATATTTTGCTTTTGGGGTAGAAGAAAAGTAGGTTTATTTGCGTTACACTTATTAATTTGTGCAGTTACTCAGTGTCTGCTAAATTAATGTTCAAGAAAAAATGTTAATTTTTATTAAAATGTCCTAATATTTTATGTTAATGATTACTCGTTTATTTCAGCTTTTTGTATTTGGCATGTCTCTCTTGAAATAAACCTACATTTCTACGAAAATTGAAGCTTTTGTGGTTTTTTTGCGGCCTCAGAAACTTAAACCTTCTTTATTTGGCCTGTGTTAGCCTCTGAGCTTCACATGCTTGGTGACAAGTTTCCATCTCTCCGGAATTATGTGTCTAAGAGTACAACTGTTGTGTCGTACGGCAACTCCATTTTTAATTTTAAATGAAAGTGCCAAACTCTTTTCCAGGGTGGCTGTACCAGCGATACAGGAGTGATCTAGCTTCTCCGCATCCACGCTCGTTTTCTGTGTTGTTTTTCATTGTAGCTATTCTGAATGGTACGTAGGGGGATCTCACTGTGGTTTTAACTTGCATTTCTCTCACAGCTAATGATACTGGGCAGCTCTTCATATGCGTATTTGGCTTCTGTGTATCCTTTTCAGTGAAGTGTCTGCGCATATCATCAACCAGTCCTTCGTCCCGAAGGTTTGCTCCTGTGCTTTTATCCTGGAAGTGTTATACTTTCATGTTTTACATTTAAGTCCATAACTCATTCTGAGTTAAATTTTGCATAAGGGTAAGGCTTAGATGATGGTTCATTTTTTTCCTATGGATGTGCAGTAACTCCAGCATCATTTACTGAAAAGCCGAGCTCTTCTCCCTTGAACTGCTTTTCTCCTCAGTCAGAAACTGAGCATACTTGTGTGGATCTTCTGACTTCTCTATTCTGTTCCACTGATCGACTGTTTAGCCATCCCCAGAACCACAATGCCTTGATTACTATAGTTAGATAATAGATCTTATCATGATGAGTGATTATTCCCATTTTATTTTTATTTTTCTAAGTTGTTTCAGCTATTCTATGGCCTTTTCCTTTCCATATGAATTTTAGAATAAGTCTGTCAACTTTTATAAATATTTGCTGAGGCTTTGATAGGAATTATGTTTACTCTACGATCAATCTGGAGGAGAACTGACATCTTTCCTATGGTGACTCTTCCCATCCATGGACATGGTATGTCTCCCTAGGTATTTGGGTCTTCTTTGATTTCTTTCATCAGCATTTTATAATTTTCAACACAGAGATCCTATACATGTTTACATTTATTATTTCATTTTCTTCAGAGCAAATAAGGGTATTGCATTTTAAATTTCACCTTCCATAAAAAAGTAAATGATTTCTGCATGTTGACAGATTTTTAAATATTTATTCAATCTAATTCTGATTTTTTTTTCAACAATTTGGGGCATTTTTCATTTTCCATAGATAATGCATCATAATGAATCCACTTGAAATGAATAGGCCATGCTTTTTGCCCTCTTCATTATCGGCACAAATGTTTAGAATTACACCCTCATTGTCAGATGTGTTAAGAATCCATGTGTTTAAGACACGGCTATGCTGTGAGAAAGTAAAACAGCACTCCTTCTGAGACAATTCATAAATCTGTGAACATCATCATGGTAAAGCATGTGAAGCACAGAGAAATCCCTCCAAAAACTGAGAAATCTCTCCAAAATCCTTCCAAATATTGCCAACATGAACCAAAATTAATTCATCTCAATTATTATCTGTTGGCCTGTTTCCTTTTATGAAAGGGGGAAAAAATGCCTTTCACTCTCAAAATTAGCTACTTAAGCAAGTAGCCAAAATATAATTATTACTTTTAAATGTTTGAAATGAAATACTTGGCTGAAGGAAGAATAATAGTTTTAGGGGGAAATCATTTGAGGATTTTGAGCATTTAAACAACAAATCACAATGCAGTGCTCTAGCGCCCAGGAGGTGGTGAACAGGGTTACGATGAAGATGGTGGCGCCTGCACAGAAGAAACGGTGCTGATGTGAGAAGGTCAATCACTGGACACCTGCGTGCCAGACCCCACAGAAGCGCTGAGGAGGACATGCAAGTGTGAACAGGCTCAGCCCTCCCCTCGGGGGCCTCACAGTCTGTCGACCTAACAGGTCCCATTATAAATTCTTACAGGTATAACCACATCTATTTTAGTCCCAAATCCCACTTTCTCACTTTGAATCTCTTACTCTCAGAACATCTCAGCCCTTTAAAATAGAAACACGCCATTCACACTAAGGGCTACCCAGGAACAGAGCTAAAGCTGGCTGAAGGGCAATCCAGTGCAATACACATTCCAGATGGATTTTCACTTTCCCTTGAGAGAGAAACTGCACAACTGTACCAACCGCATGTTTCGAGGACTCGTGAAACATAGCCTGAATCTTAAGCTATACCTGGACCTCATTTAGAAGACCACACCGATTGTGAATAGCAGAGATGCGCAGGCAAACTGGCCACACGGAATAAAAATGCGTTCAGGGCCAGCAGTGTTTAGTATTAGGTGCCAAACACAAGCTCCCTCAAAAGCATTTCAGAAGTTTCTTTACTAGTGTAAGCTTTGCTCAATGAGCCGACCATCCTCAAAAGCACAGTTATGCTGACCGACTCAACACTCTAAATAGGTCAGGGAGTCAAACTTTGCCTATGAATCTGATGCCTTCCCCATCACTCAACTAAAGAGAAATATAGAGAAGTCTGCTAGACAGAACTCTTACATAGTTCCCCAAAGACACTGAGCAGGATACTAACTGAACTTCAGGATGTTCCTATGTATTGAAATGTGTTCTTAAAATCCACACAGAGAGGCAATAATCCAAGGCACCAGTCCTTGGCCTTCGAGAATCTGATGGACACTAAGGACACTTCATAGAAAGTGCGTACACACAAGTGTTACCCGTGAAATCCACGGCTCTTAGGTTAAGAATCCCAGGTCTACAGCATGGAAACAGCGGTGGTGCAGCTCTTTCTGGCTAAGCCCTAGCAGAAGGGCACACACATCTCCTTATTCCACACCCAGGGCAATGCCTGACACTAAGACTCAATAAAGAGCTGGCGAATGAATGAACTGTGAGTATGCTGTCTGCGCTGTTTTAGTCATGCAAACTATTCAAACTAATGAAAGTATCTCATTCCTTAATATTAACTTCACTGACATATCCTCTCCACCTTTTTATTTTATTATTTAAGTGGTTGTTTTTTTTTAAATTCTGACTCGAGGATATGTTTTTATTGATTTGAGAGAGGAAGGGAGAGAGAAAAACATCAGTCAGTAGCCTCCCACATGTACCCTCTGGGGGTAAGGATGGACGACCCAAAACCTAGCATGTGCCCTGACAGGGAATCAAACCCGCAACCTTTCAGTGTAAGGGACAATGCTCCAAATACTGAGCCACACCGGCCAGGGCAACCTTTTTGTTTTTTAAAATAGTTATAGACTCACAAAAACCTGCAAAAATAGTACAGAGAGGAGTGCCCATCACCCACCTTCCCAGTAGTGAGATCTTGCATAGCTATAGGGCATTTAACAGAAGCAGGAAACTGAGGGGCACAGCACAGTTAATGAGACCACAGACCTGACTTAGATTTTACCATTTTTAGCAGTGCTCATCCAGCTGCCTTTGTATAAACAAATAAAAATGTAAACTCTCACAGTCTCACCTCAAATAAGTCTGCAGAATTATAATACTGCAGTAGTCAAAAATAGGACAGCCCTGAAAAGGAATGAAAATTGAGTTACCAGCTGTTAATGTGTGTGTACGTTTTTCTGGGACACCCTCTACACATACCTTTTTACTTAAAGGAAGTGATTTACAGCTTCTCTTTGGCGTATCCAAATTGCCGGCATGACTCTTGCACTTCGGGGCCATTATTGAGTAAAACAAGGGATACCTGAACACAAGCACTGCAGCGTCACTACAGTCAACCTGGTCAGCAAGAGGACTCCTCAGGGAAAGTCTACAGTGCACCCTGGACCACGGGGTGATACACCTCCCGGCCAGGGGGCTCCTCAGGGGAACGTCTAGAATGTACCCTGGACTACGGACGGGGTGATACACCTCCCGGCCAGGGGGCTCCTCAGGGAACATCTACAGTGCACCCTGGACTACAGGGTGATACACCTCCCGGCCAGGGGGCTCCTCAGGGGAACGTCTAGAATGTACCCTGGACTACGGACGGGGTGATACACCTCCCGGCCAGGGGGCTCCTCAGGGAACATCTACAGTGCACCCTGGACTACAGGGTGATACACCTCCCGGCCAGGGCAGGGCAGGACAGCATGCTCATCACACTGAGTTTCGGAACCGCGTGCAATTTCACACTTACAATGGTTTCTTTCTGGAATTTCCCATTCAATGTTTTCAGACTGTGGTTGACCAGAGGCCAGTGAAACCACAGGAAGTGAAGCAGTGGATAAGGGGGGACTATTTTATGCCCCTTTTGGACCTCAGAGGTACACTCCCCTTTGAGGTCCTCCCGGGCAGTGGTATGGTTTGACCTGAGCATCCTCACAGAAGAGCTTCTGCCTCCCCAGCTCCAGACGCTGACCTTCAACACTGACCTTCAACATCACTGCCAGCCTCCTGCCCCATCCAGCCACGGGGCAAAGCAGCTGCTCCGCAGGGAAATCCAGTCTACAGCAGCGAGCCCCAACAAAAGAATTCTGGACCAAGGTACTGCTTTGTCCAAGCACATAGTTTAGTTCACAAGAGCGGAAATCATACGAAATGAACGCTCTAGTCTGTTTGAAGGTGCTAACATGTCTGTCTGTCAGAAAAATCATGAAAAAAAACTTTGAATGGCATGTTTTTCATACCGAGTAATTTCTGAGATAAAGGAAGTCAGTTTTCAACAGCAAACAGTCGCAAGATTTTTAAGTCTTAGCACTAATAATACAAATGCAAAAAACCATAATTCACATATGCCACAGAATTTTAGTAGTTGGTCTTTTTTTTAAAAAAAATAGCTCATTTTCAGATTCCATATGTGCAAATCAACCTAAACTGGTAAGAGAGTGGAGCTGGAAATTTTATATAAAACTTTCTCTATAAAAGAGGCATTGTTAATAATGCCATAGGGCTACAGCACAAACTCATTTATTGAGTCTATTAGATGTGATAAAACTTGTTACCCATACTGAAAACTTTATTTCCACTAACTTTTCTATGGACTATAAACTGCAGTTACTACTTAAAACAGGATGATTTGGCAAAAATAAATAAAGCAAAGGGGTTTCCTTCAACTGCAACTGTCAACAAAACTCTACAATTTGTACCACAAATAACTGTGTCAGTGATATCAAAACACACAAATATATTCAGTAGGAGACTGAGACTATCCATGCCTTCCAGGAGGTTAGGGAGAAACTATTCACATGATAGAAACCCTGTGTTCACCCCCACTATACTGTACACATCTACTCTGTTGGTGACTATCAAATGCTAGGCATATAAAGAGAAACAGTGGTTTTCAAAATATTTACGAGCCCATTAAACTGTGCAAATTTCCATGCATATATGGACTTTTCTCTAGGGAGTATAAAGCTTATGCAAAGAGGGCACAATCCCAAAAAGATGACGAATTTCTGATACAGACAGTGCATGCTGGAGAGGTCCCAACAAAGAGGTTATTTCCCAATAAAGTGACCGAGAAAGGCAGGGGAGGAAGTAGGTTTTCTACTGGCTTCAAATGGGGCAGAGTTTCATCGGCCGAAGCTAATAGAAATGGTGTTTCCGGAATGGTAGGTGGGTGAGCTAGGGACCAAAACTGATGGAGCATCAATGCCAGGAAGACCCTAGAACACAGCGGAGGCCACTCAGGAAAGGTGGAAATACATCACCGAGGGTTACACATAATCCACATCCCACACTGCCCTAGACCTCGTGACTTGACCAGTTTCTCAATTTCACTTTCCTCTATAGAATGGTGATCGATACCATCCACCTCACAGGTTGTTATGAAGTACTGAGCAGAGCAGCTGGCACACAGCAATGGTCAGTATCATCTCTGTTATCACTAATACCACGACTGCTAGACCAGCAGCGCACCACCCCAGAATGCCTTAGGCTCCTGGCATCGTGCCACTGCCTTCCCTTACATCCGACCTGAGGGTTCAGCAGGCCACGTGCAGCTTGCTTTCTGAATAATCCGCACCTGCTTCCACCTGCATAAAAGAGAGGGGTGGGCTGTTTGTCTCCACAGGATGTCACCCATATCTCCTCCCAAAGAGGCCGAAACAAGGCTTTGAGCCAACTCAGACTTGAGAGGAAAGAAGAGTTCTGTCTAGAGGTTCTATTCATTAGGCATTCGGTAGCAAATGCTAGAAATGCAGCTTAAAGACACATGCAAAAGGGGAAGTATCCAGGGATAAATAGCTCAAAAGGTAAGATCACAAAACTCTTCCCTTGCTCCACTTCCCCCTCTTCATAGTTCCAGCCCAAGACCCAGGCTGGTTCTGGCGGGTTCAATGATCTCTGATGCTAATTCTGTGCCAGATCTGGGGAAAGCGGCCTCACTTATGCTACTGCTCCCAAAGCCACAGACGCCGAGATGGGGCAGGAAGTCCCCCAAAAGAAGATCAGGAAACTAACAGAAAATGTGGGGAAAGGTGCAAAAATGCATAGCTGTCAAGGGATCATATAACTAGATTCAAGACTTTTTGTCTTACATGTTTTTATTGAGTTCAGAGAGAAGAAAGGGGGGAGAAATTGCTTCTTAATAATTTATCTGCTAATCCTCTTCAAGTCTCAGAAATTAAAAAGTTTTAAGAGAAAGTTTATTTAGAAAGACATGGAGGTAGCGTGAGCTTTAGGAGAAACGGGCTCAGGAAACAAGTTACAGCGAAGAAGGGAGCTTAGGAGAGAGAGAGGCGAGGAAAGGCACCAGGAGGTGCGAGTGAGTGAGCTCCAAAAGGAGCTGCCGAATTTTTAAAAAACTGTTTCTGCAAACTTGGTTCATATTGTTCAATATCTCCAACTTTTCTTATCTCTGGTTTTCTTAGTCCTTGAATTTATCTTGCATCATTAACATCCATTTGTGCACACTGTACTTATTATACTCACACATTCAAGTCAGTTAATTCTTCGAATTGGGTTTTGATTTTGTCAGCTCATTTATACCTTTAATTTCTTTCTAGAGGAGTTCTTACACATTTTGGAACAGTGGATTCCTTTCTGGGCTCATATCCAATTACCGATGAGTGTCTTACAGAAAAACTGTGGACATTTTCCCCAGAAAATAAGGGGAATACCTACTTCAGAGCTTCATGGATCCCAAGTTTCTACATGACTCTCCCCTCCTTTTAAAACACTTCATGAAGCCCTAGCCAGTTTGCTCAATAGTTAGAGCCTTGGCCCACAGACTGAAGGGTCCAGGTGAAGCTTCCCAGTCCAGAGCACATACCTCGGTTCAATCCCTGGCCAAGGTGGGCAGGAGGCAACCAGTTGATGCATCGCTCTCACATCAGTGTCTCTCTGTCTCTCTGTCTCTCTCCCCGCCCGCACCCCCTCCTCCCTCCCTTCCACACTCTCTAAAAACCAATGGAGAACTATCCTCCAGTGAGGATGAAACAAAACTTCATGGAGAACATGCTGTGTATATCCACTGCTTGAACTGGCTTTTCACTGCGGATGTCTTTGGCAAGTCCTTCAATTAGGTGGGAATGGTGAGTATGAAAAGTTATAGCCCTGGCTGGTTTGGCTCAGCAGATAGTGTCGGACTGTGGACTGAAGGGTCCCAAGTTTGATTCCTGTCAAGGGCACCTGGGTTGTGGGCTCAATCCCCAGTAGGAGGAATGCAGGAGGCAGCCAGCCAATCAATGATTCTCTCTTACCTTTGATGTTTCTATCCTTCTCTCCCTCTCTCTCTGAAATCAATAAAAATATATATTTAAAAAAAGTTACAGCCAACCTGTCTCCCCCATAACTGCCAAATTTGTTCTATTTTTAATTAAACTTGCTTGTAATAATCACATTCATGTTCTTTTTTCTACCAGTAGACATTGGTAGGACATTTGATATCTATACATTTTTCACTGTTCTAATTAACCCATATCCTCCTGTGTGACTCTCACAGACCTGGACAGCGCAGAGGAAAGGGTAGGGGCTCCTGAGGCAGGTGAAGGGACAGCCAGGCCCAGGGGCTGTGGCAGTGACCCCAGAGATTGAGAGCGTCAGGACCTGGGGACACTGGCTTCTTAGGTGATGACTGATATCTATTTTTATAATTTATTTTTAAATTTCCCTTCGACTTTGAGGCATAATTGACACGTGAGATTGTGTCTATCTATTTTTAATGTCAAGCACTAAACACTAGACTTAACACATGGCCAGGTGTCAGACAGGCCTCCTGCTTCGTCTAGATGTGAGTGAGGTGGTACCTCTTCCCGGCAGGTCACCATGCAGGCCATTCTTTCTTTCCAACGCCAGTGTTTTAGAAGAGCTTAAAACTGTAGAACCAGAAGAAAGAAGAAAAAACCTTCCCTGTCATAATGAAGTCTCTTCCGTTCCCTTTATACCTTCTCCTTCTGAATATTATAGTTACTTATAAGTAGTGATTAAAAATGATTTATCTTGTCAGGATATCCTGTGCCTCTCACATCATAGTAAGCAGACGAGTGATTTTTCTACAATGATCTAAACTACTGAAAAAAAAAAAATAAACTGCTGAAAATATGTCCAGACAATGCTTGGCTCTCAGCTTCGTATGCTTGTTATTTGAAAAGTGCTTCCTCTTTTAAAATGGTCAGAACTTGAACACAGCTACTGATGAGGGTCCTACAGATCTAAGTCATTCAAGACTGTGGTTTGAAATCAGGTTTTGCCTGTGCATTGGAACCAGTTAGAGGAACTTTTGCAAAACATACCTGTCTGAGCGTCATTCTCCTCCCTGTGAATCAGAATCAGGTAGGTGTTGGGGCCCAGGCAGGTCACTCTTAGCAAAATCCCCTTGGGTGGCTGAGGCATGGCCTTGACCGGGAAGCACTGATCTAACAGGTGTTCCTCCTCTAGTGTCACCAAGAATGTTCACATAGCTTTTTCCTATAGGAAGAAGTCTCTGCTATGTTTCTAAAATTAATGCTTGTTAAATAGCGGCATACAGAATCATGCCCACATGTCCCTAATTAATGAATGTGCTAATGGCTGGTTTCCATTTTGGGAACCGCTCCTTAGCTCTGCCTCTGCGTGTCCACAGAGCGTTAGTCAAAGCCCAGGAGTGCGCACAAAGCTTCACTTGGAGCGTCTGGCGGTTAGAGTCCAAACCTGCGCAGCTGTGACAGCCGATGATGTGAGCGTGAGGCTGTTGCTTCCTGCAGCTCTCCCAGCTCCCCTGGGCTGTGCCGAGATCTAATAGTGAGGTGGGTGCGTACCCTCCCATGTTACCCGGTCTGGCCTCTGGGAGTAATGTGAAGGCAGTGCCTGCAGTTCTGTGGAGCTCCCGACATACGGGGAAGCTCTGGCAAGCTTAGCTAACAGCTGTCTGGTATCTTATATTATTTTGTTACTTTTTTTAAAAAGATTGCTTTATTGGCTTTTAGAGAGAGAGAAAGAGAGTGAGAGAGAGAGAGAGAGAGAGAGAAAGGGAGAGGCAGAAAGAGGAACATCGATGTGAGAGCGTAACGCTCACTGGCTACCTCCTGCATGCCCCCTCCCTGGGATCAAGTCTGAAGTCCAGGCATGTGCCCTGACCGGGAGCTGACCCGGCAGCCTTTCGGTGTAGCAGATGACACCCAGCCAACTGAGCCATGACAGCCAGGGCTGTTGCTTTTTATTCTTTGTGTCACCAGCATGACTTTCTCTTCTTAACTGTTCTCAATGTGGCAAATCCATGTGCTAGAGAATAGTCTTTTTTTTTCTATGAACCAATAGTGGAGGGAGGGAGAAATGGATGGATGGATGGATGGATGGATGGATGGATGGATGGATGGATGAGCGAAGGTGAACTTTATGTCTCTGAATGGAGAGGGTGGCTGGTGGATGGTAGTGGTGGGAGAAAGAGAGAGAAAGAAGGGGGTGGCAATTGACTGATTAACCTTTCCAGTGAATCTGGGAAGTAAATGGATTTCATCCGTGTGGCGTTTGCAGCTTATCTTGTTTCCTGGGAAGTTCTTGTAGAAGCCAGAACACTAACCTTACTTCATGCCTATGTTGCCTGTGTCCTTTCCCACTGCCTGGAAAGGTCTCCTTTCCTCTCTGATTAGCCATCATTTTCTAATATATATATATCACAAGACATCACCATGCGGCCACCCCTTCCTCTAGAGTCTCTACTCTTCCTCCTCTCCCGAGTCACTACAGTATTTGAATGGCCCTTCCCACCTTTGCAGTTAATTACAGACTTCCTTGATTTGCTTCTTGCTGCATGTGAGCGAGGTCATTTATCTACTCAAACAGATGGTAACCTTGGGAAGAGGGAACTGCCCTTGGGTCACTTCTACATCCCTGTCGCACCTCCGAGAGCAGTGCTGGTGCTGCACATTCCTTCCCCGAGAGCTTGGAGGGCCACTTCCTTTCTACTCGTGGTTGATGGATGGTGGACAGATCACCTCTGCGCCCCAGACTGGGTCAACCCTAAGAACAGTGACTTGTGTGACTTAAATTCATTGTGTTTCTTTGACCTGCTTCTAGCTGACTAGACTGTTTTCCTAGAGAGTTTACTCCCCTATTACTAACAGTCTTGGTGGGAAGAGGGAGAAATAGAGAATGGTTCCATTCCAAAGGTCTAGCAAGACCTGTTCTGGGTCCCTCCCCTCAGGTTCAGGTTGCTGTCAAGTAGGCCTGTAGTCTGGTTTATCCAGACTTGCAAGGGCACCCCTGTACTTGCTAAACATTGACCCAAATACTTGGGATGGGAAGGTCCACTGAATGAACTTTCTCTTCTGTTTTTCTCTTTCTCTCTGTCCCTCTTTTCTACCCCAACCCCTCTCACTAGAAAAGTTGTAATATCAAGAATTAACCTGGAATGCCCCTACCATACGCTTTGCTACTCTGTAGAGTATCCTTCTTAGAAAACTGTTGTCATTGACTGTATGCTGATATTCAAGAAATGTGATGTTAGAATTAAGTGTCTACTATCTATGATGTGGCACTGGCAATTTTTTAACCTTAGGGACAACTGTACAGTAGTAATAACAGCTGTGCTACAATGTACAGAGTCTGCATGTGCCTATTCGGCATGTATTTTAGAAATAGCATTGGTAATAAAACTTGGGCATGAATTTATTTGTTCTGCTTCAAAATCAGCAAATCGCACCGTGGATTTATTATTTCTGGGACTTCGCTAAATTTGATTACAGCTGATACTGTAAGTCTGCTTCCAAGTCAGCAGAGACAAAACCAGGAGTCACAGATATTGGCATAACGGGGGCACTGCACTTCAAGTCGGTGGACTTTAATTTGAATTTACGTATTCCTTCACCTCCTCCTCTTATTTATTTTTTAATTTCATTCGCTTTTAAAAGCCTGGCTTGATTGCTTCAGTTATTTCTATATCAAAGAGTTTTCTTAAACTGGCCACCTCCATTCATATATAACTTGAATGTCTTTTTGTAGCTGAAGATGATTGAGATTATGTTTATGAATAGAAACAGTATTTTCGCCAACAAAATAGCTGCATTGACAAGAAGGGGCTAGAAGGCAACATTTTAAGCATATGGTAAGAGGACCCTGAACGATGCAAAAGCACAGTTTTTGTCAGGTTGCTGCCTGCAGGGCATGGCTGAAAGGCTCTCCTGCATGGAGAGAAGGTGTGGACGCACGTCACTGACTGGGACCACACCCGGCAGTAGCCCGAAGTTTCCTATGGAAACCTTAGTTAGCCCCATGGTTGAGAACTGGGAGCACTGGACTTTCTGACTTTCCCCCAAAGCCCAGCTTGGCCATTTTCTAAGTTTGTGACCCAGGCATATTATTTAAATTCACTGTGTCTCGGTTTCCTCAGCTGTAAACGGGGATGTGGATAGATAGTAGCCACTGTGCATGGTTATTGAAAGGATTCAGTGGGAACGTGTCAGAACAAGGCCTGATAAACAGCAAGCACTGGTTTCACTTAGTCATCTCACTCAGCTACAAGTGACAGATCCTGAACAATGGTGACTAACACAGGCGAATGTTTATTTTTCCCCCCTGTAATGCAAAGTTCCCGGCTGGCCTGGTGGTTTTACGAGGCCATCGTTAGACTCCAGGATTTTCACTCTGCTCTTCTTCGTGTGGGTCTGTCACCTCATAGTCATGAAACAGCCTCATCTTATTAAAAGATTTCCAAGAAGCCCCGCCCATCAATTTCCACTTACATCCTATTGGCCAAAATTATGTCATGTGGCTTTACCCATAGGAAAGGAAATGTAGCTTTTTAAATTGGGCACATCATCATTCCCAACAACATCAAGGTTGCTAGTAGTAGGAAGGAAGAAGTAAGGGATGGATATTGGGTTGGCAAACCAGCTGTGTCTTGCATAGCACTCAAAAAAGGCCCCTTGAGTGTGGGTGTCCCCAAGATGGGAGCCTTGCAGGAAGACTGTCTCAGGCTCCTGCTTAGGAACTAACGAAACGTGCACACCTTGTGGATGCAGCAGCAGCATGCATTCCCAGCCTGTCTCAGCTCTGCGCCTCACACTGCCCCCTCCCCCCCAAACATACACACACACACACACACACACACACACACACACACACACACACCCCTCCTGCTGCTTCCCCAGCCTCGGCCACCTCTCTCTCCGCTACTTCCCCAGGGACCTCACGTCCTCTCTTCTATTTCCACAAACTCCAGGGTGCTTTGGGGGACCACCTGGAGGCAGTGGCTGACTGAAGCAGGATGGGCATTCACAAGGGCTGGAGAGAGGGCAAGCAGCCAGCTCTCCGCTCGCTGTGCTTTTTCCTCCGCTAATCGAAAGCTTCGGCCTACCTACTTCCTCGGTTTTATTGGCATTCCATTCCCAGGCTGGGTGTTGATGAAATGGAAAACGGAGCCTTTGCCTGGATTTGTCAGCAGGGAAAACCTGGCTCATGCTCTTTGGACCCAGGCATGGTGCTCCCATCTGTGGTGGCCATCCCACTAGGGAGCGCTTACAGCACTGCACATCCATCCGGGGTCTGACAATGAGGAAGGGCAGGAGGCCAGATGTTATCACCTAAAACTCCACCTCAGTCGGAAATAATCAGCCACGTCTCAGCATCGGGAACAACTACTTAAAACTTGGGCTTTGTTAGAGGCCGCTGTATTAAGAGCCAATATTTTGGCCTGCATTTCGTTAAAAACACAATGCCAGCCATCACTTAAAACAGTTTTCTTTACCTGTTTGCAGGACTCTCCCTTCCCCTCCAGAACCAGTAAACTTTTCATTAAAAAGATGGGGAGAGGGAGGGAGTGTGTGGGGGCCGGTGTGGCAGTTTCTAAGGGTTTGCTTTGAATCTACTTCTAATTCCATTAGCGCTCAGTAGAGAGCCAATGCAAATACAGTTACGGACAGTGCATTATGAGGCCCAAATACGCTCTGCGTCTGGCTGAAACTGGAAGTGTGATCCCCAGGGCCCTCTCCTTCAAATAAGAGAGGGTTTCGTTTTTCTTCTCCGCCAAGTGGCTCATAAATGGAACAGACCAGCAAGGGAAGTTCATTTTTCAAAGGTGTGTGTTTAATTTGTTTAGTGCTATTCAGTACAAGGAAGATATATTTAAAGTCCACAAGTAAAAGGTAAAGGCTAGCCCTAGCCAGTTTGGCTCAGTGGATGATTGAGCATGGACTGAATGGTCCCGGGTTCGATTCTGGTCAAGAGCACATGCCTGGTTTGCAGGCTCAATCCCCAGTGGGAGGTGTGCAGGAGGCAGCCAATGAAAGATTTCTCATCTTTGATGTTTCTACCTCTCTTCTCCTTTCCTCTCTGAAATCAATAAAGATATACTAAAAAAAAAAAAAAGGTACAGGCTACTGTATCAGACTAGATTAAAAGGAAGATGATGGAAAGATGAGTATCGGTGCCATCCTCGGGGACCATCTCCTGAAAAGAACACGAGACAGGAAGGAAAGAAAGGCCCTGGTCTGCTGCATCAGCTAGGAATGCTCTGAACTTCAGCTGAGATAGCTTCAGCAGGAATTTTTATTTTTCTCATTATCTTGGCTCAGCATGTCAGTGATGTCACCGCGGCTGAGATGACCTCTCTTTCCCCTCAGGCCTGTACTCCCTGGTCTGGGCCCCAGAGAGGAGGAGTCCCCCTTTAGCCCCGAGCGGAAGGCTCCAGGTGGACGGGCCCTGCCCTCTCCTTGCTAGGACAGGGTCAGTGGCAGCCTCTGCGCCCAGCCTAACTGAGAAGTAAAGTGCAGGAGAAAGCGGTTTTCATGATTTGCTTATAGACCTGTCATGATGTGTCTCCCCCTACCATCTTTGCACTAGTCATATGACAAATTATCTTTCAGTTGGAGCTATTTTGAGTTGAATTTTTTTGTCACTTGTAGCCAAAACATTTCTAACATATATATTTAAACAAATCGAAATATGAAGTCAAAATCAGTGTTCAAGACATGGATCTAGTCTGGCCAGTTTTGCTCAGTGGTTGAGCTTCGACCTCTGAACCAGGATGTCAGGGCACATGCCCAGGTTTCCGGCTCAATCTCCAGTTTGGATGGACATGCAGGAGGCAGCAGATCCATGATTCTCTCTCATCATTGATGTTTCTATCTCTCCTTCTCCCTTCCTCTCTGAAATCAATAAAAGTAGTGAGTCTTTAAGAAAAAAACAACAACAATGGAATATAGTCTAAAAAACAATCTCTGTGGTGGTCAGTGGATGAGTGAGAAGAGGTGAGAGGGTGAAGTATTGACTTGTGAAGGATAGAGTGTCTGAGGAAAGGAAAGCGCTCAGGAAAAGGAAAGCTGTGTGAGAGCGCAGCCTATTCAGGGAACTGGTGTTATTTTGGGAGAAAATGAATGTATCCTTTGCAGAACCTTTGTATCTGTCAGAATGTGTTGGTCGCCAAGAGTCAGAGCCACAGCCGGGAATTTGATTTGGAAGCGCTCAGCAGGTAGGTGGGACTTGAAGCTTTGGTGGTGTTGAGAGTCCCCAGGGAGGCGCTGTCAGGGCTTCCAGAGCAAACTGACCCCGAGCGCCAGAGCCAGCTGAGAGCATCTCCCGGAAGGGCAGGCAGTGCTCATCTAGTCTGGAGGGTTGGGGATGGACAATGGTCAGTGGAATGTAAAGTCCCAAGAAGCTGTTGCCAAGGTATCCCAGGTAGCTGCTTGGATGTGGCACTTAGGGAGGTACCAAGGGTCTTCTCAAAAAATAGTTATTTGAATGAAGGGAGTGGAGGCGCAATTGTAGTCACCTGGGGAAAAGGGGAGGCGAGAAGATGATGGTATGGAGTTAGACCACTTAACCAAGGAGCCTAGCTGTAAGTCCACTAGAAACGTCTTGTATGGAAGCAGCACTGAAGTGTGTGTACAGGTGTATGATGTAGGAGGCAATGGCGCAGGGAGGTAGGTGCAGGGAGAGAGGGATGGAGTAGGAAGGGGCTCACTTCTCCACAGCCTAGAGGAGTTTGGCAGTAAGTAAGGGATACTTCATCTTTTAAGGGCAGATGGAAGAACAGGTGCACCTATTTGGAGGAAGGTGGTGATGGGTGATGGGAGATGGATGGTGTGGGTGGGCACACTGGAAGGTGTTCCCTTCACTGCCACTATTTTCTTTCAAATACGAGGGGCAAGAATGGTCACCAGCTGAGACTAAGTTTGTGATAGATGGGAGAACTGTTTTATTTCCCTTTTGCTTTCCAGTTCTATGTTTGACCAGGTCTACAATATTTTGGAAACACTGCTCAGCAGTTAGAAACCTTGCCACGTGGTGTCAGCAGAGCTGATGGTATGTATAATGGAGAGTTTCATCTGATAATACATATATCACCCCACAAGCTTAGATGCCCTTAATATTAAAGGCAGCTTTGGTTTTATCAACCAATAGATTTTTATTTTTTTGTAATATATTTTTATTGATTTCAGAGAGGAAGGGAGAGAGAGATAGAAACATCAATGATGAGAGAGAATCATTGATTGGTTGCCTCCTGCATGCCTCCCACTGGGGATTGAGCCCGCAATCAGGGTATGTGGCCTTGAATGGAATCAAACCCGGGACCCTTCGGTCCACAGGCCAATGCTCTATCCACTGAGCAAAACCAGCCAGAGCAATAGATATTTTTAATATCTACTATATACTAGGCATTTTGATAGGTGCTATGAAAATACTAAGGAATACTAAGAAGTTACAGAATAAATTTGTTTACTGTGAAATGCTATAGTTCTGTATTCTATGCCCTACCCGAAAAATCAGAGCACTAGGTTCCTTTCACGTATTAGCTATGCCACTTGGTAATGTAAGGGAACTTTTGGGCCTCGGAATTTATATAACAGAAGTGTGGACTAGAGAAGCACTAAGATGCTGTAAATAGTAAAAACAAACAATTGATACTTGATATAGACAATAGGAGCTGCAGACAGTAAGAAGGGGGAAAGGTTACAAATGGGTATGCTCTTCATCTACTTGCAGAACAACATAAAATGTGCAAAGGTAGGGCTGTTTACAGTTCCCAGGAGTTTATGGTCTATGTAATATAATGAGTCTTACTGCTGAGAACTTTGAAATGCTGATAGAACTCTATCAGATATTTATGATGAAATAGAGTGTTCTGGACCAAAACAAAAGGGGGGGGGGCGTAAAAGCTGGCTTCCTTTTTTAAAAAAGTAGATTAAAAAAACATTCATTTGTATGTAAGGATAAGAAGGTTGTATACATTCGTGTTTTAAGCAGTTAATGAGTAAAAGTTAGTATATGGCAGGTACTTATTTTGTGGTGGGTGAAATATACTTACGTCAAATTCTCATGTTTTTATATAATGTGTTTTATCCTGAAGATATTTTCAGGAAATATCCTTAACTGCTCCCAGGAGTAGATGGAGAGAAGGAGTAATCTGACAGTTTCCAGATGGCCATTAAGAAGATAATAAATTTTCTTTAAGTTCCTGATTACTAACTAACACCATGAATTTTGTTGTATCTCCTCTCCAGACAAATGTGACTGAGTATGAATCGGCTGCAGCCCAGATTTAACTTTATTAAAACAGATGGTACAAAAGACCAGGAAAAGTCTTTCACCATCCCCTACGGGCAAGGCTCAAATTTATTTATCCTCATTCAAGGGCCATTTCTCTCCGTTTTGGCCTGACTTCTGGGAGCCCAGAACTCTTAAAAGATGTTTTCTTAAAAATAGTAAGCGCTTTTCTTGTCTGTCCCAGTATTCTTGGCTGAGCTTCCTATATCCTGGCTGCTTTCACTCATTAATATTCAGCTTGATCCATAGTGAGTGAGAAGGCAGCACAGGGCTGGAAGTTAGTGCAATGAAAGGTCCGGGGAGGCTTTCTGAGGAAAGATGCAAATGTCCCCAGGAATAGTGCAACCAAGTTTCATTGTCTCAAACCCATTGAATGCTGAGGGCTTTCAACTGATTTAAATAGAAAGTTTTTTTCTCTCTATTCCTTCTGATGTAGATCCAACTGGGATCTAACTTTTCTGTCGCCTTTACAGTAAGTATGCTTTTCTTGTTGAAAATAAAGTAATGAATCGGGTTAAGATAAGCGTAACACATTTCTTAGCTCAAACATATTTACACAGATCGACGAATATTAACTTGCTGACGAATTGCTGTCAGCAGAGTGGCTGAGATTAAACTGATTGTAAAAACGGAAAGCGTATAACCTCAGAATGGGTTGTTTCCCTTTCTGCACAATGAAAAAATACACTTAGCTGTTCACCCAAGGGTATAATTATTTCTTTCAAAGATGGCTTTGCAAAGAATAATCAACATATGCCGTTTATAAGGTTTTACAGTGTAGAATTTTTTAATAGAAATTTTGGGTTATTTTCAGGAGAAACTGATGGCATTCTACTGAAGAAAATATGAGAAATACATAATTAGAGAGTATGGTCATTATTTCTCCATCTGTACTTGTTATTAAGCCTGCTTTCATGGAAATCCACTTCTACCTGTTTGCTTAAGGTCTGACATTTCGTATTAGGTTAGAAGGTAATGCTATTACCACAAATGCTCTTGTAACAACTGCCTCAACATCTAAATCTGTGCATCAAAAACAAAAATTCTGGCAATTGCTTCTCTTGAATTTATTATAATAATGATATAAAAATGTGGGGGCAAAAATTAATAATTAATTTGGTACTTTTAAGTCATAATGGGATTGGCCCTCTGAAATAATTAGGGATGGCCCTGGCTGGTTTGGGGCGGTTGGTTGGGCGTCATCCCATGCACCAAAGGTTGCTGGTTCAATTCCCAGCAACCTCCCTTCCTCTCTCTGTCTCTAACAAAAACAAAACAAAACAAAACAAAATAATCTTAAAAAGAAAGGAACAATTAGGGATGAAGATGTGCTACCTCGTTTTTAGTTCAGTTGTCCAACGCTGCTGCCGTAGCTTTGGGGCAGGGCTGATGGGAGGCCAACTTTATTCAGTCACATTGTGAGGAGAGCTCCCACATACAGGCAGTAGTGCCTCTAAGATTATTTTAGCGTGGAGCACTTTTTTTCTTTCTTTCTGAGCTTGCTGCCTTGGAAGGTAACTGTGCTCTTCATTACAGTTTTGCCGGTGCCTCCCAGAGGCTGGCGTGGGGTGGGGTGACCGGGAGTGGCTGAGCTCCGTAACGACAAGTCTAATGTTTTCTTCTCGAACCTGACAGCGTTTGCCTCAACGCTGACTTTATTTAAAAGATGAACTGTGATCACTGTGGATACGATTACTGTGATTTTTAAAGCCTCCCCAATATCGTTAGTGCATGAGAATACAGCTGATGTTTGTGAATCTTTTCCCCTCTCCGGACACATTATGGCTTATTTGGCATTCTCAGGGCAAGCAAAGCACATATCTAGAGAGGAAATTTGGGAAAATGGAATAAAGGGCTAGGAAAAGCC
>PVJC01000029.1:169107-219748 GCA_004026665.1 Murina feae
CAAGGGGCCGGGGAAGGTGTTTTTAATTTTTAACACATAGTTAAAGCCTTGGCTTCACATGTATGTCTAGTAGGTCAGGATCAACCCCTTTACCGAGTCAACTGTGAGAAACTGATTTTCGCTGTTTGGGGATTTTGCCTTAAGAGGGGAGAGATTCCTGCATTAACATCCTACCTAAAAGAGTCGGTTCTGAACAATGAGTACAAGTTTTTACAATAAGTCAAGTGAATTAATCAGGCCAAGACTGTATGGTTGCTTCCAGATGTTTCTTTCTCAGATCAACATTGATTTGCTGGCTAAGAAGTCAAATGGAATAACTTGGATACCCCAGGGCCAGGGATCACTTGATCCATTAAAAACAGTCTGGAAACAGCCTTCTGCCCGACCCTGATTCTCACAGGGGATTGAGAATCAGGGACCACCAGCACGCCCGTGAATTCTCCATTAATTCACTCAATCCGCCCAACGACCCCATAACGTAAGCAACACAATAAAATTCTCCCTTTTCTCTATTTACACAATTTGAGGGCAACAGTTACTATTTTCTTAATGAGGAGTGGTGACACATGGTATCCTCACCTTGTTGCTGTTTGTTTTTTTAATGGTTCAAAGTATTTCTCTAGTAGGCATGGGGCTAGTTCTAGGTTTTAAACGTAGGAGCACTAGCACCCTTAGGCAGACGCTTGCCTCACTGCATCACCGTGTTCCTCCTGGGGAGTTTATGTATAGAAGGGCTGATGTTTTCAGCCTCCTTGCCATCTACTAAGATAAATACTGACTGATACGCAATCTCCTGTTAATTGGAAAACATGGTTATTTTTCCTTCTGTAAAAGTCCTGTTGAGTTACTAAATTCTATGTTCAAGTTGAATGTGGCTCATAATTTTCTCTTCCAATTTTTGGGATCAAAGTAGTATTTTCTCTTCAGTTAAATTAACAGTTCAGCTTTATGTTTTATAATAATTTATCGATGATAGGTAAAGTGGTCACATTAAATTAGTTAAATATAGAATGAGGTTTGAAAAAGTGCACTGGTTTTAATAGTGGGAATGACTAGGTTTGAAATTAGAACTGAAAACATCATACTGTGTGCCCACCTTAATTATAGGGATGATTTGTTTTTTAAAACAAATTTTTCAAGTTGAGTTTTGCTTGGGGAAAGGAATTTTCATAAATTTTTAATGTCTTTCTTTTAACATAGATTAGCGAACTTAATCATGTATTTTTAATTTATATCTCTTTAGTTATAGTTTTGTTCCCTTTTCTCTTTTAATTTTATTTTGTTCATTCTTCTTACTATAAAAAACTATCATCTGCTGTTTGGGTTCGAAATTTTATTGCATTTTTCTTTCTCACTGTGTTGTTTCTTTATTGACACTGCCTTTCCTAATTTTATTTGGAAGGTTTGTTACTTTGCTCCTTTTCTAAGTTCTTTATCAAGAGGCTTGGTTTATTGTGCTTTTCTTTCTTTAAAAAACGTAAGTTTTGTCAGCAACATAATCACTTAACTTTAGAGCAATAAACTCCCCTTAGTGCTATTACTTAGCAGTTTTTCATGCATTTTGTTATGTTATCTCATCGACTAACATAATTTTATTCTGAATTTCTTCCCAGGTTAAGTCTTTAAGGTATTTTATTTTTCAGTTTGTATATATCTGAACATTACTCAAGACTCATTTCCAGAAAACTTTGTCACAATGACTGCTAATGTC
This sequence comes from Murina feae, assembly GCA_004026665.1. NCBI lineage: Eukaryota > Metazoa > Chordata > Mammalia > Chiroptera > Vespertilionidae > Murina > Murina feae. The sequence goes on from PVJC01000029.1 coordinate 170,819, forward strand.
GGCCACATTTCTGACTTAGGTTTTTGCTTTGTTTTGTTTTCTGCAGCATAGCCACAAGAAACCACAACTCTATCATCTAACCACTGTTTCATAGTTGTTATTTTTTTAACCTTCACCCAAGGATATGATTTTAATTGAGTTTTACAGAGAGAGGAAGGGAGAGAGGGAGAGATAGAGAGAGCAAATTTGATGCGATACTAGTCAACGTTGCCATGAACTGCTGGGCCCAAGGAGGCTGTAATTGCTGGAACAGTATTCGGACGTATTAATACATATTTTTTTGTTCTAGAATCCACTCCCCTTACAATTCTAAAGTGTATCTGTTCTAATTTTAGGTGTTTGTGTTTCAACATATTTCTAGAATATTATTATAAACAAAACAAAAAATAATGGAAAAGAAATGCTTATATTTCCATTTTTCCCATTGGCATTTGTAGTAAAATTGTTTAAATTCGTTCTCTTTTTTTTATACTAGAGGCCCAGTGCACGAAATTCATGCAGGGGCGGGGGTGTTCCTCAGCCTGGCCTGCACCCTCTTGCAATCCAGGACCCCTCAAGGGATTTCCGACTGCCAATTTAGGCCCTATCCCAAACTAGCAGTCAGACATCCCTCTCATAATCCGGGACCACTGGCTCCTAACCGCCCACCTGCCTGCCTGCCTGATCACCCCTAACCACCTCTGCCTCAGTACCCACCACGATAGCTTCATCCAGAAGGATAACAAAAGGACAACTGGAATGATGTCCAGAAGGTCGTTCGGTTGTTGGTCTAATTAGCATATTATGCTTTTATTATTATAGATTAATAACCAGCACCTTGACCTCTTTCCTGGAACTGGTGTGGCATTTAGCTTTTTGAGTGAATCATATTCTATCATTTGTAAAGTTTGGTTGGTACCCCTTGCTCTTTCCAAAACAATCTACTAATGCTATTGGCGAATGTAACATCTTGCTAACATTAAGTGCTTTTGGGGGAGGGCATAAATGTCTTTCATTAACTCTCTCCACTCTGTTGCTTTCCTTGTGACCTTCTCAGATGTTGGGCTTGTTGATGAATTGTTTGAGATCATTTAGGTCATGAGACACTTTCTTCTATCTTCAAAAGAACCCAGGTTTTTGCCTCAGTTCTGAGCCTGTGGAGATAATTTCCTTTGTGCAGATTTTCTTTCAAGCTCTTCTTTCTTTTCACCTAAATCTGAAGGATTCTTTTCTTTGCATCTTAAATGTTATCTCATCTTCTTTCTTGGCAGGTATTAAGGTGTATCTTGTTTTCTGTTTTGTTGTATTTTTTTTTCTTTTAAAATACAGTTTAAAAACTTGACTACGAGGTTATGGTTAGGTTTTGTTTGTTTGGGTAGCTTTAACCCGGGATCCGGCCCACAACCCAGGCATGTGCCCTTGACCGGAATCCAACCTTGGACCCTTCAGTCCACAGCCTGATGCTACATCCACTGAGCCAAACCAGCTAGGGCTAGAGATTGTTTTTAAAGACGTTTTCCCAGCCTTTCTTGAAGCTAGGGATAGCCAAGTAACTCAGTTCTTGTTAACAAGACACAAGTCTTCTGGGAGGGCCATGGGTGAGGGTCTTCGGGAAAAAGAAAAATAAATCTTAGGAGATAAAAGAAGAAAACAAAATGACAAGTTCTCTCTTGTTGCCTGGCCTCTCTCCTCCCCCACAATTCCCACCTTTACAGTGTCCTGTAAAGACATAATGTATGAAGTTGCAGGAGCTCTAGAATTGTTTTGTTCTTAGCTCTGGGTTGCTAAGAACAAAAAAGGCTCATATGAGCTAGTATCCCTAATCATGTAATTCACTAAAGACTTATAATACCCAGAATATAAAGAACTCCTACTAATCCTGATAAAAAGACATCAGCCCAATTAAAATGGGCATAAGGCTTGAACAGATCTTCTCCTAAAGGAGAAATACATATGGCCAATGTAAAAAAAGAAGAAGAAGAAGAAGAAGAAAACGAAAGAGCACAGTGGCATTTTAGAAAACATAGTCTGGCAACAATGTAGAGAGTAGAAGTGGGGGGGGGGGGATAGTAATTAGAGGGGCAGTGGAAGAGGAGGCCAAGCACAAGGAGATAAGGGTTGTAGGTCACAGAGGAAAAATGATGATAAAAAGGAAACTCAAGAGTTCAAAGAAAGACACTAATTAAAGAGTAATCTTCCTCAAAGTATTTTTCTCTCGGGTTCTTTTAAGTATTGGATCTGCTTCATAAACATACCCATCAAACACTTAGGTTATTTTCAAAAGGCTGAAGGACAGGGCAGGACAGGGCAGGAACTGGTAGACTTAAAATTTTAGGTAGAAGACACCTCAAAGATGAAAGCAAATCAATCCAAAACAAAGCGAATAAGATGATTTCTTTAAACAAATGAACAGTAGCTACTTTTTACTGTGGGCTTACTTTGTATCAAATACTATGCTGGCATTCTGCAGACATAATCTTTACTCCTCAAAATTCTCAAGAGGTAGATATTTTTTAAATGGAGAAACTGAGTCTCAATGAATTAAGTAATGAACCTGAGTAAGGGCACATCTTTAAAACCGGTAGAGTCAATATTCAAACCCATCTCACTTACATATGTTGATAAACTACATGTATTGCATAAGCTGGAGATACACCTGTATTAGCACACAGTCTGCCCTAAATAAACATATCTCAGTCATGAAAATTATGGTATATTTAGGCACCATTTTAACACAACCAGAGAATTTTCACTTTCAACTAGGATCAAACCTATCTGTCAAGTTTATATGTATTAGTTATTTAAAAGAGGAAATCATAGAACGAGAAGACAGTAAAAAACTTCCCTGAAAACACTTATTTTCATACTGTAATATTCAATAAAAAGCAATTCCCCCCAACGTATCCGACACCAGTTTAAAAACCTATCTGTATTTTAAAAGCTGAAAAATATGTAACACAAATAAAACAATGTGTTCAAAAAGGAGACACAGGCCTTGTTATGTTATTATTTCAAAATCTGATTTTAATTTGGAGGAGCAGGGACTATAAGAAAACAGGTGATAAGAGAGAAAACAGAGATTCCTTTTTAAATTAAAAATTAACTTAAAATTAATATTCATAGATTACTATGTATAGGCACAGACTTAAGGAAGTTTACATACAACTCCTTTCATTCTAATTAGCTGACTTACATGGGTCCTAACTTCACATACAAAGTGAACAGCTTTGGACCTGCCCATGTGCAGGCCCTGGTCCTGATGGGGAATCCTGGAACAACTGTGCCTGTCACCAAGGCACTATGATGCACATGGGCCCTCAGAACCATGAAGGACAAAGGAAATGTTTCAAAGTCACATCTTACTATGTGGTTCTAGTCTAGTAACTTCTCTTTTTGGTGTTATTTTATGATTTGATGATAAGGTAGTCGTGATACACAATGGCCATCCATAAGGTTCACAACATCAGCATGATTTAGCAGCAATCTGCCCAGGTTTACCTGTCAAAGCATTCCTCAGAGGCCACAGGCAGCCTAGGCCAGGACTCTGCTCTCCCCCCTCTACCTGTCCCTGTGCCGAAAGTCTCTCCTACCATGCATCTTCCTGATACCTTCTTCAATGAAGCCTGCACAGTCCAAATAAGAGTATAATCCCTCTGTTGCCTTGATTTCCATTACCCTCTTTTATTGTTTCCACAGTACTTACCACCTTATGACCTGCTCTATATAATATCTCCCTGTTGGTGTTACCTTTATTGCTTGCCTGTTCCCTGTGCTACAATGCAAACTTTCCCAGGGTGGGAATTTTGGCCCTTTTTGTCCACTGAGGTACCTCTGGAATTTCCTCTGGCATAAAATAAGTGTTCATTATAAATAATAGGTATCCCACACTTTTCGAAAGTTCCATGTTATACCACTTCACTTTTACAAAAGACCTACATCAGTACCTGTTTTTGCTAAATGAAAGAAATCCAAAGAGGATTTTCGCTTTTGCAAAAATAGCTTTCCAGGTTTGTTTTGCAGGGACCCATTATAGAAGCACTAGAGACCTGGTACATGAAAACGCATGCATTTGGGGAGGGAGAGGGGTCCCTCAGCCTGGCCTGTGCCCTCTCACGGCCTGGGACCCCTTGGGGGATGTCCACCTGCTGGCTTAGGCCCGCTCCCTGGGGGGGATCAGGCCTAAGCTGGCAGTCAGACATCCCTCTGGCAGCCTGGGAGCCCTCAGGAGATGTCCACCTGCCAGCTTAAGGCCTACTCCCTGGGGAGTGGGTCTAAACTGCATTAGAACATCCTTAGTGCTGCAGAGGAGGCAGGAGAGGCACCCACCACCACCGGCTGCTCTTGCAGCCATCAGCCTGGCTTGTAGCTGAGCGGAGTTCCCCCTGTGGGGCACACTGACCACCAGGGGGCAGCTCCTGCATTGAGCATCTGCCCCCGGTTGGTCAGTGCACATCATAGCAATTGGACGTTCCCCCATTAGGGTCCATTTGCATATTACCCTTTTATTATATAGGATGAGCACCCCAAGCTGTGAGAGAGGCACTGCTTTTACTATATGCTAGTGTTATTTTAGGGCTGTGTTATTTGGTAGGATTTCACAGGTTATTGGGGGTGAGGGGGACATGAGGGGGCCAGGGGATGCTCTACTTTTGGAAAGCAGGGGAAAACTGTACTTATAAATTTTTTTTAAATGAATAAAATAGAGAATAGTATAACCTGAGCAAAAAGGTAAACCTAGTACCAGATTTCTTTGCATTCTTTCAGGTTAGGTAAAATTTTAGATACGAGCAGTGAACACAGACTCTTAGCAAAGTTCTCAAGAACTTTCTCTTGTCGGACATTTATAGGAACCAAAGCCCTTCCACTGCGTCTCTCACTCAGGCATCTTCCAACTCAGCCATTCCAGGAGCATCTAAACGTTCTTAACATACCACACAAACCCCTTGTTACACCGGTTTTCAACAGGGATTTATAAGAAAATCAACTACACAAGTATTTTAAGCTCCTAACTCCAAATAATCTGTTGTAAGAATCAGAAATAGTATACTGAAAAGACTCCGCATAGTACAGATTGTTGAATTAAAAATTATCATCGATATTTCATAGAATTGGGGTAGGAAAAAAAATGGTGACTGTCCACTGAGGAAGAACTTCGAAAACATGGCTCCTTCAACAGTATGCCAATGTGGGAATTTCTGGTATTCTAGCTAACCAGCAACACCTGGGGGGCAGAGAGGGATGGAGTTGATTAAAAAGCTAAATTCTTTAATTCAAAATATAATCTGAGTGTGACCTTACAAATACTAGGATGTGTCCTAGATTCTGGGTTTTATAGTCTCAAGCAAGTAAGACATTATTCTGCCCTTGTAATGTTCACCGTTGTGGAAGAAAACTTTTCTCTATGAAATTATTTTTTACACAATCACACAGATTAATCCCAAAATGGAAAGCACACTGGTGTAGTTAAAGGCAAACTGTCTGAGCCCATTAAGAATTTTCATCTAAATGAAGCTTTCTACCGCCTGAAAGAAATAGTTTATGAGACAGAAGAGGACTTTACTGTAAATGTTGTTCTTCTCTTGTCAAAACAGCGATTCCCAGTTTTACAAAATGCCAGTGATGGAAGAACAGAATCTTGGCTCATCATTTGCATCCACTAGGGAGCAGTATTCAAGTGTCCGCCTCTCTTTTCTGTACTAATCACTCAAGAACAGTGAGTCACCGTAGGACCAGCACTGGTTACCAAAATGAGTATTTTGTTCAGTAGTTTCCTGTCCCAGAGGCAAAAATACAAAACAAAAAAATGGAGCAACGTACAGCACAAAATATCCCCTCAAGGCCCCATGCCAAGAAAGCAGCAGAAAGTTTTATACTTGAGCCAAAGGCTTCTTGGTTTCTTTAAAAAATTTACATCGTGACAATTATCTTGATGTGTCTTGATGAATCAGATCTGTCTGCAGAACAAAAGCTTGCTCAGAAGTTTTGTGTACTTTGAGGAATAATTATTTCCCAAGCTTATTCACTTTTTTAAGAAAGCTGCTTACAGACAGACTTAGAAACTAGTGTGCCTGAGTGAAAACATTTGTAATCAGTCAACCTAGAGGCATTTTGCTTGAAACATCAATTGAAAAAGAAAAAAGATCCTAGGGGGGAGAGAAACTTAAAAGCTCATCCCATCAAAAAATAGTACTTTTATTTTTCTTATATACATTTCTCTTCCAATGGGGTGGTCTAAAATGTGGCCACAATTTTCAAAGTCGTCACTACCTTACCAAGTTGCGATGGGAAAGCTGTATTTAGTAACAGCGCTGAGTGAAATTTAAATCTCTTCAATGGTTACTTTACTTATTTCCCTCTTTATATAACTGCATTCGTAAATAGCACACAATACAATTTTACTATCTGATTGGCAATCATTTCTAGTTTACTTTTCTAACACATAAATACAAATTATTGCTAAGTAGCTGTTAAAATGGTTTCTTCAATATCTATCTATCTAAGGGTGTTTTCATTTATCATTGCATAACAAACCACTGTAAAACTTAATGGCTTCAAACAATTGTTTTATTTGCTCACAATTTGTTCAGCTGGGCAGCTCTTCTTCCCTCCTTCCCTCTTTCCCTCCCTCCCTTCCTCCTTTCCTCTCTCTCCCCTAGGACTACTCTCCAGGCCTGGATTTCTTAAAGCTTAGGCCTAGAATTTGCAGGGTGTCAATGCTGCAGATTCTGCCGGTCAAACGCTGACACAACCCACATTCAGAGGGAGGGGCCTACACAATGGTGCAAACATTGGATGGAGCAGCTTATTGGCACTCCTCAATGTAACTGACCACAAGGGCAATTTATATTCTACCTTCTAAACTTACACTATATTTCTTCTGGTAGTGCCATGAATAGGTAAGAATAAATATTTGAAAGAGAGATAGTAAATGGGGGTAGTAAATCCTTATTAGCAAGATGAACCACAAAATAGTGTAATTAAACAGATTTGATGTAAAAAATCTATACCCAGCCCTAACTGGTTAGGCTCAGTGGATAGAGCATCGGCCTGCGGACTCAAGGGTCCCAGGTTTGATTCCAGTCAAGGGCATGTACCTTGGTTGCAGACATATCCCCCGTAGGAGGTGTGCAGGAGGCAGCTGATTGATGTTTCTCTCTCATCGATGTTTCTAACTCTCTGTCCCTCTCCCTTTCTCTCAGTAAAAAAAAAAAAAAATCAATAAAATACATTTTAAAAATACTATACCCAAATATATATATATATTTTAAACTGTTAAATCGCTTATTGGTAAAATGAAGCTTAGCCATTATTTATTATGCATCACATACTAGTAGGTAATCCTCAAGAAGCTGAACAGAGAGAACAGAATGATACACCAGATTATTACAGGAAAGTACACACACCACCCTTCTTTCTTTACTCACTAGAATGACTGTTAGGTTACCAAGCAGAATGAGTGGAGAGACAATAGCAGTGGCTCAACCTTTATATCCAGAACTCAGAGACCACAGCTCTGGGAGGGTATGGGTTCTGGAAGCTTCTCACTGAGAAAGGCAGAAAACACCCTCATTCCATACATCATTTCTATTTAGTAGCTTTACTTCCCCAAGTCAATGAAACTATTCTGAAATTTAATACTCCAGGGATCTTCCATAAATTAGACCTATATAGATCATCCTTTCCTTCTATAAGGCCACTCACTGGAAGGAACCATGGAATTCTGTTTCTGAAAGGCTTTGTGTGGGTTTTGCTTAATTAGAGCAAGTTAGATTTCTAACACGGTTATTTTAATTGCCTCATATTTTGAAAAACATGCCATAAAACTCATCTGTTAAGCCTGAACAACACATGCCAACCAATTTAATTTAATACCTAATATTTTCAAAGAAAAAAAATCATATATATTACAACTGACTTTTATTGGCATTGCTTTAGTTTTTTTCTAAATGTTGACTAGTCCTTTTCTTTCTTTTAGTTAATTATTTAAATTTGGAGAGGACATATTTTAGAAAAAGATGAGAAAAAGTAAAACGGTTGTTTAAAGGAGTACAAATAATTCTATTCAAAAAAAACCTCACAAAACATGTTTTCCTCAATATAACTATATGGAGCATAGCGTGTTAAAACTTTAGCTTTCCTCTTTATTTCTAAATATCTACTAATAACACTTTTCATTCTGCAATATGCAAGATTCTTTCATCAAGCCAACTGGCTGAATGAGCATTGACATCATTCTAACCTATGACTCAAGGCAACAAAAGAGAAGGGGTGATGTAGAAACAATGAAACTCCAACACTCACTCAAAAGTCTTCTAAACCTTGCCTTCTCTTTCCTGAGGCTGCAGCTTCTTTAGACCAAAGGTGGATGGAAAGGAGTGTTTTTCAAGGAGGAGGAAGAGTAATAACATGTATGGAGAGAATAACTATAAATTCACCCAAAAGATCACCTGCTTAAGTAACCAAGTTCCAGAAGACACTTGACAGAAATGTCATTACATTCACCATTGGCAAAGAGCTCCAAGCACTTGCATAAGCACACTTTTTATGTGGACAGGAGAAGACTGATCCTAAATCACAATAGGTGCCAGATACCTTGGTACCACTGAGCAGACACTGAGATGGACAGAGAAACTCAAGCCCTGTCGTCAGAATGCCATCTCACTGACAGGATTAGATTGAATAGAGTACAGTAGGTCCTCAGGTTATGCTGGAGATCCGTTCCTACCTTGCGATGTAATGCAATTTTCACAGTAAGTGGGAACCCACCTACATAAGCACCTACGTCACTCACATGGCGCACATACACAGCAGTAATGAAGTGAAACAGTAAAAACAAGTTAAAAGAAAGATAACAATTCCTGCCCTTTATATGTGGTAAATAAATAATAAAAAACATAAAAGCACGTATGTACATACGTCGAAATGATGGAACTTTTTCTTCACATATAAACTAAGGGCCCGGTGCACCAAGATTCGTGCACCAGGATGGGGGGTTGGAGGGGGGGAGTCCCTCAGCCCGACCTGCACCCTCTCCAATCCAGGAATTTCTGTCTTTGCAATCATATGAGCAAATTGTCTGAGATCCCCAACCCAGTTTGGTTTGTTGTTAACAGAATAATAGAGGCTTTTTTTTTCTTGCTTCTGGTACAATTTTCCTGGAAGCTTTAGGATATCTTCCCTTTAATTTTTCCTAGACACTCTTATTGTACTTATGTCTCTCACCTTTGCTTTCCCTCCATTCCCCACCACAACAGTAACTTGCTCCAGGCTCACTCTGCTCTAGCATCTAGGAGATCCGTCTGCCACCAGAACTACGATTCCCAGCATTCCTGGTGCTCCCCACGCTCTGGGCTTTGGCTTCCAGTCCTGGAACTGCCATCAGAATTACTATTCCCAGAATTCCTGGTGCTCCCCATGCTGGGAGTGACCGAGGGAGCCAGCGTCCCCCAAGCTGCCGGCTCTCCCACTTCTGCCCTCCGCCCAGTGCCTGTGTATGCAAATTAACCCACCATCTTTGTCAGGTTAATTTGTATACTCACCTGATTGGCTGGTGAGTGTAACGAAGGGATGGTCAATTTACATGTTTCTCTTTTATTATATAGGATTATATAGGACTAAAGGCCCAGTGCACAAAAATTTGTGCACTTGGGGAGTGGGGGTCCCTCAGCCCGGCTTGTGCCCCCTCGGGGGATATCCACCTGCTGACTTAGGCCTGCTCCCTGGGGGGAAGGGGGAAGGGGAATTGGGCCTAAGCTGGTAGTCAGACATCCCTTTGGCAGCCCAGGAGCCCTCAGGGGATGTCCACTTGCCAGCAGGGAGCAGGCCTAAGCTGCAGTCGGACATCCTTTGTGCTGCTGAGGAGGCAGGAGAGGTTCCCACCACTACCACTGTACTGGCAGCCATCAGCCTGGCTTGTGGCTGAGCAGAGCTCCCCCTGTGGGAGCGCACTGACCAGCAGAGGGCAGCTCCTGCATTGAGTGTCTGCCCTCTGGTGGTCAGTGTGTGTTATAGTGACCAGTCATTCCCAGTTGTTCTGCTGTTAGGGTCAATTTGCATATTACCCTTTGATTATATAGGATAGAGGCCTGGTGAATGGGTGGGGGCTGGCTTATGTGTCCCAGATCAGGGTGGGGGTCCCACTGGGGTGCCTGGCCAGCCTGGGTGAGTGGCTGATGGCTGTCTGCAGGCTGGCCACAGCCCATTTAGGGTGGGGGTCCTCCCTGGGGTGAGAAACTAATAGCTGTTTGCAGGCTGGCCAAGCTCCCCAGCAGGAACCCTCACTCCATGAGGGTGTGACCATTCTGGGTGAGGGGCTGATGGCTGTTTGCAGGCTGGCCACGGCCCCTAGCAACCCAAGCTCCCAGTGACCTGGCTGGAAGCAGGTATCTGGGATTTATCTTTCATAATAGAAATTTTGTTGCCCTGAGCGGAGGCCACAGCCTGCCTAGGCAGGCAGCTTCCTCCATCGCCGGGGCAACCAAACCTCCTGCTTGCTCCAGTTCCATGGCTGCCGGTCACCATCTTGGTTGGGTTAATTTGCATATAGTTGCTCTGATTGGCTGGTGGGTGTGGCTTGAGGCGTAGCAGAGGTGTGGCCAATTTGCATTTCTCTTTTATTAGATTAGATAAATGGAAAATGGTGACGTAACCACGGATTGACATACTTCGAGTCCAATGTAACCTGAGGACTGCCTGCTCTAGTATGTACAAAATTAAGCTTTTGGGGGAAGGTCAAACAGTTTTACCTAAATTTAAAGTAACACACTAAGTGTACTTGATATCAACACTACCTCTCCACGCTTAATATTAACAATATAGGATATTAGAACCCAGTAATATTATGTGGTGCTTGACAGGCTTTAAAACCCTTTCCCTTCCACTTTCTTTGGTCTGTGACATAATATTTATTATTTAGTGTTTATGTTTACCAAAAAGTGTATCAATAATACCTCATGAAATTGGAAAGAAATTAACTTATGGTTACACCACAGAATTTTAAAAGCATAAATTTTCTAACATTATTGTTTAGAAACCCAGAAGATTATAAGTTTCTATTCATGTTTTTTATCAAGAGGCAATTATTGGATAAGAATAATTCAAGTAAGAAAATGAGAATTGATTGAGGTAAAATGAATGAAAGACATGAGCACTTCGGAAGCACACAGTACGACACAAATTAGCTGGAGGAATCATCATGACATTGTTCTCTAAGTGATGGAAAATACCCAACTATAAAAGGGAAGAAACACAAAAGTGTAGGCAGAATTTCTAACAGGAAGGCCATTGTTTACCCGTAAGTTCCAGACTCTAGAAATATGAACACCTGCCAGGTAATTACATACACCCACATGCAGAGTGTTCCATAGCTTTTTTTTTTAATTACCACCATTTATTATAATCACCAACAGGTAATTTTCTAAGCAGCATAAGATCAGCATTGGAACTGAGGGGAGCTAACCAGTCGAAAGGAGTTCAAGTCACCACTCTCGGACACTCCGGTGCCCAGGTGCCTGCTCATAGAGAGAAACTGCTGAGCATCACAGTTTCCTCCGCATTCTCTTGCTTGGGCAGCAGCACAGCTATTGTGGAGTCAAATGTGGGAACTGCATTGGGGCCCAGATGAATTACATTGCCCAGTGAAAGTATGTTTAGTAGGGTGTAACTCATCCTTTCTTCATCCTGCACCCAAGCCAACTGGGCTCTCCACACCCACTATATCTCCAAGTCCAATTAGGTGACATCTATCTTTAAGCATTTAAGCCCCTCCTAAAGCTTTGGCCGTTGCCCTTTTGCAACATATTGGTACTCTTGGCAATGCATTTTTTTAACTTTACAACCAAGTATGAAACTGCTACCTCACTTAGGACAGAAATAAAACCACGCTTTGAATAAATGTTTAAAGGTAAGATTCTCCTTATCAGTAATCCTCAACCCACAGAGATACATTTTATATCACAATGCACCCCTCAGACATTATATGCATCTATACATACATATCCATAAACACAGACATATTCAAAACACATGAAAATGCGTATGAAATAAGCCACAAGTACACCTTACCTTTACTATATACGAGACACGCCAATATTTTCGATTCTCTTTCTTTTCCTGTGCTCTGATGATCCCTAATTTGGTTTCACCAACCCACAAGCTGGGAAGCAACCAGAGTCTGGAAAACACAGCTCCTCCTATATAAATACCAAACCCTAGTTCTTCCTAGAAACCACTGCTGCCAATCAGTATTGGTGTAACACTCCCTGTAGATGAGGTTAACAGACTCCCAAGAGGGACTGATATGGAAGTAGGACTGTTTCTGAAACACGAATGAAACAGGCAGCAGGACATCCACAGCGGGTGGGCACTGTCAAAGCAGCTCTAAGAGCAAGTTAGTCACTTACGATTATATTGGAAACACTTTATAACAGGCCTTTTTGGGCAGGAAAACGGAAATTTAAACAAGGATTTATTTTTTCTTATTATGTAGGCAAGATTTTTTTAACTGATAGTATCTAGTGTTGAAAAGGATGTAGGAAAATATGTGCAATGTTATTAGGGCTGTAATTTGTGCAGCCTGTTTAGAGAGTGATTTGGGAGTATATAGCTCAATTTTAAGGGGGCATTCCTTTTAACCCCGTGATTCTGCTACTAATTTATGCTGGGCTTTTACAGAAGCACAGAGATATGTGTCTAAAGACACTGACCATCAGTGAGAAAAAATTTATTTATGATATGATCACATTTTTAAAAATGTTCTATTACAACAGTATTCATAATTATTCCTTTTTTTTTTTTTACAGGCCTCTTCACAAAATTTATCAATTCAACAAGTTATCTATTTAGTCTGATGAAAGGAGCATCAGTAGCAAATACCTATCAAGTGCCAGGTTATTTCACTGTTTTTTATCTTGAACAGGAATTAAAGAACATTTACGAAGCATTACTTGAAAAAAATAAATAAAAATATTCCCTGGAGTAGAGTGGACACCATCCTTGGTTGAGGAAGCCACTACTCCATGTGTACTGTGAAGAAAACAATCAAAGAAAGTTGTTACGGGGTGGGGGGATGGGGATGGGGGAAGCTAGGCGCAGAACATACGGACAGTCTGACTATGATTATGAGGAAACAAATGAAGCACACCCTGATGTGTGTGTTCCCGAATGCAGGGAATTTGGAGACGTGTGAAGAGAGATTTACAAGTTTTGATCTATGAGTTCCAAAACTGTTAGATTTGTGTGTGTGTGTGTTTTTTTAAAGAATTTCTTTCCATACTAGTGGTTAAAATTTTATTAATTATTTTAGTTGGGAAAACTAAAATCTATAAGATATTCACAAACCTTAAGTGGGTATTTTGACAACTGCAGTTGAGTAGTATCCACTGAAAGTGCTATAAAACACATAGGGAAAGAGAACAAGAGGAACAGATATATTTCTAATGACTTGCTGGAGTCATAAAAGTTCTTTTCCTTCCTTATTAAAGTGATACGATCTTTCTTTAATATACTAATGAAACGTTTATAAAAAGAATTAAAATCTGGAAATTAAACAGCAACACTACTATGGCCTAAGTCCCCACTGTCGCACAGCACACATAAAAATGTTACCTCTAACCTCCGTATCCAGTTCCTACTTCATGCTCCCTTTTAATGGTTAGCTGGTCGACCGCCCCACCAGATCAGGCCACTGATCACTCTCCACTCTCCCTCTGAGCTGCTGCTCAATAAGAAGCTATTGATTGATGGTTTTTTAACAATCTGTGAAATAATACCTAACTTGGCTTGAGTTTTAACTAGCTTATAGAGATGAGATGACTCTGAGAGAAAAAAAGGATCCCATTCAATAGCACTAGTTGAAAACAATTACAAAATGACAACTGGTCTTTCTAATATACTGAATACTAAGGCTTTTTCCATTTTAATAACTTTGAAACCAAAAGAATTATGCAAAGCCACATGAAGAACTATCGTTTTATGTGAGCAATTATTTCAAAAGGATTATACCCAAATAAAATCAGCGGGATAACAATAGCGTTCTGTGGCACAGGCTGCATTGGCAATCCAGTGCCCATTCCCAGTTTTCTAACACAAAACAATTACTTCCGAGGGCAGCCATGTGCCCGGATAAGTACACAGACGCCCTTTGCAGCTAGTGGTGGGCATACACAGTGTTCGCAATGCGATGGAGGCAGAAGTCACCAGAGAGATCACCTCCCAAAAGCCTCACTAGGAGATAGCCCTCCCTGTGAATAAGTCCTGGAGATTCACCAGCCAACTTGTGACTCTAAAAAGGAACGTTCCTGACAGAGACCCCCCAGGAGGAAGAGCCTGGTGTATAGCGACACTGCGGAGCAGCTGCATGACCCTGGCCTACCCACCTGCATGACTTTCTGCTACTTGAGAAAAATACATGTCTGTGTTCCCCTGTTGATGAGACTGGAAGAGAACCTAGAATAACACGGGGAAAAGGAAGGCCTGGTCTAGGGAATAAAACCATCTGTGAACGAGAAGAGAAGGCAAAGCACACCAGTGACCGACGTCTCTGTGCCATTCACGCCAAATAACACCAGCATTCCGTTCCCAGCCCTGCATATTCCGAGGCTTCCCCTCTTCTCGCAACCTCTTTTGGAGCTGAACACTTTCTGGATCGTATCAGCAGCAGCACATCCTAATTAGCCAGCTAAGAAAACATTATTAGGAAACCTGAGGCAGGTTCTCAACACCACAAATTACCCTAAGAGGACAACTATGAAGAAGACTTTCCATTTCTATAAGTACCATAATTGCATTGCCCATTTCCACATTTATCAGCTGTAATAATCAGTTCTCATTTATAGCGGATTCCAGCCTAAGTTACAGGACCCCTCTCATAGAGAAAAGAAAAGTCATTCCATCCACTGAGGAACCATGTCCAAGCATTTTAGAAGATACAGAATTTCTCTAAACTTTTAAATAATATAAATTATCAAACATAAGAAAATGGCAATTTCATTCCTCATATCTGTATTTAAAAGAATTTACCTTTTATTACATTTGATAACAATAGATATAGAAAGTGTGAAGAAACACCAGGGTTAATCCACCCTGTCTCCATGAAAGCATGTGTTCCATTTCTACACAGAGGCGGGAAGTTTCTAGAATGTCCCTGAATATGTGGGAAAGTGAACTAAAGCTAACTAACAAAAAATGTCTATAAAGCATTTCGTTGAGAAAGCAACCACAAAATAAAAAGTTTTAAGATATCATATTTGGAAATATAAAAGAAAAATGTCCTTGTGGTTTTTAAGAAAGAATATCTAATAAGAAAGTGAAAGAACTACACTGGCAAAAATCTTCTGCTATACACAGGCATCTCCTAAGACTGAAGCCTCCAGCTATTGCAGAGCTTCAATATGGTCTATTCCAGTCCTCCTCACTTCCAAGTTTGAGTTAAAGAATTTTAAGTTAATTTGACAAAATCCACTCTTATGACAAAGGGATTTCTCGGAGCTAGCAGGAGGAGTTAGCAGGAAGAAAAATTGTGAAAATGTTACTTTTAAATTGCTTCTTTTACATTTACAGTTGTACCCAGGTTCTCCCAGACATATTACGTGTATCTACAGCCTAGCAAACTGGGTTGTGCCTGCGCCAGGACAGGGCTGGAACATGCACTCAATACACAGACAGACAAAGGGCGAGAGAACAGGAAGTAGCATATGCCTGATATGCTTGAGATACTCACTATGATTCTTCAATTTTTGTCTTATAAAATTACTCTCAAACTTCTCCTGACTACTGATGAAAGTATAAATAAATTTGAGACATTTCTAAATAGCAGCTGTAAAAGAACTCAAATTTCTCTACCACTAGAGAAAAAAACAAATTAACCCTGGCATCTACTACCAAAACATGGATCAGGAGTTGAGAGAATGATGTTCTAACGTCTAACAATGGACCCACTGAGCACAGGAATTATAAAATAAACCCGGTAACACTACTTCATCACATTTTGACTTATTACATTAATTGAATATAATCTTGAAGTCAGGCAACTAACATAACAAGCTAATAATTACCAGAGAGAGAGAGTTTCCCCTACCACACCCTTTCCAAAATACATAACTTGTATGAAGTTCTCCTATCACAAAACACCTCATGTTCCTCTTATTCCTTTACTGTTTCAAAATATATCTTTTGTAAAATGTCTGCACAACTGAAGACCCTGGAGCCCCAGAGATTTTTTTAAATATATTGTATTGATTTTTTACAGAGAGCAAGACAGAGGGATAGTTAGAAACATCAATGAGAGAGAAACATCGATCAGCTGCCTCCTGCACACTCCCCACTGGGGATGTGCCCGCAACCAAGGTACATGCCCTTGACCAGAATAGAACCTGGAACCCCTGAGTCCACAGGCCGACGCTTTATCCACTGAGCCAAACCGGTCAGGGCCAGCCCCAGAGATTTTAACCCAGCAGATTTAAGCCACCAGCAGAAGGACCCACGCCTATGAACTCTTCTGCAGTAGCACACCTAGGATTAGTGGGTACTGTGTTTTCAAATCACTTGTTCATTTTCTACACTTCCTCTACCTCTAACTTAGGCTGTACTGGAACATTTAAGGTTTCAATGATCTATATCAAGTCTGAGCACAGACATATTTAGGTTAATGTGTGCCTTAGTACTCCCATTGGAATATTTAAGGGATCAAACTCACAAGCTTGATTACACAAAAACATTTTTATCAAAGTACTCCTCCCCTGAACTCTGAGAGAGGAAAAATACAGAACTGTGACCAAAGACACAGAAAGCCAGACTTACTCATTCCCGCGCGCCCTCTTAATTTATAGATGCCATGGAAACGCCTTTAAATTCATCCAGACATTGTCAAACTTCCTGACAGAGACCCCCCGCCCCCGTCAAACTGCTGTAACTGTTTAATGTTGTTTAATCAAAAAATAAAAATGGCTAAACATGAGAAAATTTGCATTTCATTTCTCATAGTATACATTTTCCTTTTATTCTATTGGTTAACAGCAGTAAACAGAGATAAATACCAATTTGGAGCTAGAAATTTGGAGTTTTTAGAATGTCCCTGAGCTAAATGGAGAATGAAATCTAGGTAGAAAAAAAAAAAGAAACTTAAACAATTTTAATGAGAAAACAAATTTACTCCTACGATAAGCCTGATTCCCAACAAAATGTTCTGATAATAAATGATAGTCAGTTATATGAAATAAATTTAGCTTATGGACAAAAAAAAACAGAAATAACTACCATAGCTTTCATTAATTCCTTTCTGTTGTAAAAGGTTCCTGGATTGTCATTAAATAACATTACAAGTTTACTTTAACTAGAATCCATGTGAGAAAAATTCAGTTTGAGGCTATAATATTACTCTTAACATTTCTTGCCAAAGACACATTAAGGTATGAATTACAATGTTATGATCCTAATCCTTGGGAAAGCATTATTTTTAACTAATAGTTATATTATTTGTCATATTTGGAATTTTATGACAATATACCATGGTTTAATGGGCCATACTCTATTCCCCAAGGGTTGGGGCTGGGCAAGTCTTCTGGTCTTGCATAATAAATTACGGGTCCTTTAAAGAAGATTCATGGTCATTAGACTTGCCTCCTCCCAGCTTTCTCATTTCAAACAAACAAGTGAGTCATGCGCGAATGCTGTAAGACTGGCTACTCATATTTTGGATGCTTGAGCATTCTGTTCAAACAAGCATGAATATATGATGACTATTCATTTATCTTGGTAGAATCACTAATAGGCTAACAGGTTGAGCAAGATCATATGTAGAATAGTCAAGATTTAAGAAATAGCAACTTGGCCTAGAAGGGAAAAAGAAAACTCAGCTACATACCTGTACATGTTTTAAGAACGCATTTCGTGGAACTGTCACACACCGCTGGCATTAATGTATATCGGTAAAACATAGCAAAAACTTCCCTTAAAAATAAAGTTGGCTTCCTGTGACCCAGAGATTATACTTCTAACAATTCATTCTCAGGAGATAATAGCCAAGTACAAATATGTTCACTGAGCCCCCGTTTAAAATAGCAAAGTTAAGAGATATTAAATGTCCACTAATAAGGGACATTTATTATGTATAAGTAATATACATATATTTCTTTGTAATATATTATGCAGGTATTAAAAATAATGTATAATGAGTAACAGCAAAAGATTCTATGACATGTTTACTTGACAAAAGCAAGTAACTAAACAGATACATGATATGCTATCATCGTATATATCTGAGTACATAAAAATTCTAGGTAGACACACACAAAAAGTGTTCAGTTAATTGTGGGTAGTGAGGTTACAACAATTTCTTTTTCCTTCTTGATGCTTGTGTGTTTCCTTGAAAGCTTCTCAATGGACTATTTTAAAGTCTAGCTTTATCTGGCCATGACTGGTGAAGTCACATCTGAATAAATACTGGACAAATTTGAAAACAAACACTGATTAGATAATGGTTCACTGTGATGTCCAAACCAACAAATACATTTCCCACCTGCCAACCAAGAGAAGACTATTATCCAGAAGAAGCTGCCGACCTTTTCCAGTATTTTCTGGTCACATTTTCCATTTTAGTACTTCTTTCAACTTCTTTCTGGTGTCAGAGCTCAACTCTTTCACTCAACAGACACACAGTAACAAACTCTTCCATGCTAACCAGGTGGGTTATCCAAGCTACACAAGGTAGAAGGAGCAAGTCCGAGGTTGCAGAAAGCTCACAGAGTCCTTGGGGGAAACAGGCACACATGCCAACTATTATGAGAATACAATGGAACAAGCAAGAGACAGACGCAATAAAATTAGGAGCTCCTTCAATTCATTTTGTCTATTTTCTATGCTCCCTTTTCCTCACACAAGTCCAGGGTTCCTCTCTTAGTCCTGGTGTCTGCGGGCCTTACTGTGAGAGGAGGAGGAGTTTTCAGAAATCCTTGGCTTCTGCGCATACCATAACATAGATCAAATTAACTTTTAGACCCAGAATCTAATTCTTCGTAATTTCCCACACACATTAACCCCAAAATCTATTTCAAAAGAACCTACACTGCAAAATTCTGCTGAATATCCTCTGGCAGCTTAAACTCTGCAAGTCCAAAAGCTAACAAAACTGTCCAACAAAACCATTTCCTCTTTCCTGGCTTCACAGTGTCTATAGCTCCCACCACCACTCTACAGGTCACCTGCTCTCCAAACGTGCTCAGCAGCCTGGGCTCTCGCTGGCCTTCTGCACCTTTGCCACCAATGCCTAACAGCTGCTGGCTCATCACACTATGCAAGAAGATAGCTAAATGAGTAAGTCGATGCTGTCCTCAATGAATCGTCAATTTCGGTAAATTCTATTCCAAATACTGCCCTTCTTTTTCTATTATCATTACACAAACAAGCCAGATCATTTTAACCATAAGCTTGTTTTTCAGCTCCTGTCTCAGGTCTCTATTGCTTAATTGGAACTATAATCCTATCAGCTCTTTATTCAAACAAATT
This sequence comes from Murina feae, assembly GCA_004026665.1. Classification (NCBI taxonomy): domain Eukaryota; kingdom Metazoa; phylum Chordata; class Mammalia; order Chiroptera; family Vespertilionidae; genus Murina; species Murina feae. Next base: position 190,298 of record PVJC01000029.1, read on the forward strand.
TAATTTCCCATTGCCCTCTGAATTCAGCACCAAGTGTTTCTACCTAGTGGCCAAGTCCATCCCAATTAAGCCTAGGTGCTCTTTGCGGGCATGTATTTAACATATACTGTATCTACCAGAGGATGAAACGACCTGTGAAACAATACAGCTCTCAATGCACTTGATCTGCAAGGATACAACAGTAAAGTGCGGACACAACATAATGTATAGATGCTAAAAGATGGGCAGGTATGGGGTCCCTTGAGAACTCAGGAGAGTGGTGAGGCATCAGGAAGTAGTTCACAGCAAAGCTCAAATGGCACCCCCAAAAGGAGTCAGCAGATTAGGCCAGTAATGACAGACTGTTGGAAAAAGTTGTGGGGGAGGAGAAGGGAAGGAAGGGGTAGATCGATGAGGAATCATATGCTTAACTAAAGGTTCATAAAAATCATCTATTAGAACTGAACAATTCTAAAACCATATCTACTATATTGGTCTAATTATAAACTAAGAAAATGAATTAAACACACACTCTAGGGACTGCTACATCTACATCAATATCATTTCTCAAATTAACGAGCTTGAGTCATTTATTCCAGGATTAAGGCTGTAAACTCTCACTCTGTGTTAAAATTAGAATACTAGGGTTTGAGCACACACCTTAACACTAGATTTTTGCCATATCACTTTGCCAAAGTTATATGGCTCTTCAAGGGACAGCTTTACAGTAATGCCAGCTGTGGTCAATACTGCTACAAAATGGGTGAGTACCAGCAAAAACATAAAAACAACCCAAATGTCTATCGATAGGCTGATTCAACCATGTCAGCTGCATCTAACTCTGAAGAGGGGAGTAGATCTGGTGATTGTGGGGAATAAAATCATGTAGCACTGGATTCTTCTCGAGGAGAATTTAATCACACAACTAATATGTGATTACAAACCAAAAATATAAACATGCTAACAGATTCCAGATTCAGGTGTGTTTGTTTTGTTCAACAATGTTTTTAGCAACACCAGCCACATTAGATCAAACACAAACTCTCTCAACATGACCATGATGAAAAGAATGCTTTCATTGAAATGTATAGAATAATATTTTTGTCAGTGTTTTATTTTATGTCAAATTATGTCTATTTGCAACCATTAGTGTTCCAGAGCTGTGTCGCATGGGAGAGTTTACAGCCCTATTATTACTGCTTTCAATACCCCTTTCATATGGCAATTCCTTAGCAAAGGCAAAGAAGTAAAACTCCATTCAGAGCTCAATATGCAGAAACAGGCCAGCAGAGTCCCATCTCCAAACCTAATTAATACCACAAGCATAACAAGAAAAACCAAAGGAGAATTTTAAAATGCCTATTCCTGGGCTGTTTCAGTGTTCCAAACCCAGTAACAGTTTACAGCATCAATGCTTTAGTTGAGGGCTTTTTCTAAAGGCAGTAAAAGGCATATTCAGCCACATAACAATGTCCTCACTGAAATTAAGACTCTTTTTTTCTACCGCGGGTCAATAGGAGGTAAAAGGAAGGAAAGAAACGAAAAAACAAGGAAGCAAACTTTGGCATTGTTAAAAGTTAGCTTGAAATACCAGAAAACTTCAACACTTTTACTTTCTAATCTACATCAAAATTTTGGATTTTCATATTATGTCAATCAGAGAAATGCAAAAGGGATTCCAGGGAATGTATATTAAAAAAATCAAGGAGGATAGCATAATCATCACTCAACACTATACAATTTCTCTTAGGAAGGACTCAATGGAAATGCATATACTTGAGACATTATTCTAAAGAACAGGGAGAGAAAAGGCGGATAAAATGTCAGTGTTTGGTCAACCACAATGTTTTCAGTTCTTGTCTAGAATTTCATTCACTCACCAAATCCCAAGTAAGTCAAAATGCAGAACAGCTAACAGAACAAATTTCAGACCCTTTAATTGCCTGCTCAAGGAATGTGCCTTCATTTTGTTCATTATCTTCTCTCCTTTCATATCCTTACCATATACTCATTAATATTAATTTAGAAAAATATCAAATGAGGTATAGATAACTGGCAAGCATCTGTAATTTTCAAATCACACCAACTACTAATAGTCACATTTGTGGGACAGGACTATGAAGAAATTTCTTTACTTATGTAGTTCTACAATTTTAACAGTTAATATTGAACTCTTCCTCTGAAATCAGAAAAAAACATATTCTAATATCTTTGGTACAGACTATGTAAAAAACTTAGGACCACTCAGAAAGAACTCATTAAGTGGACATATCTGCCACATATTAAACCAGCAGGGACAGTCTCTACTTTTCTTTTTAAACTCTTTTTTCTTAATCCTTGCCTGAGGATATATTTACTGACTTTAGAGAGAGAGAGGAAGGAAAGTAGAGAGAGAGGAAGAGAGAGGGAGAAACATTGATATGAGAGAGGAACATGGATCAGTTTTCTCCTGTACTTGCCCCGACTGGGAATAGAACCTGCAACCTTTATCAGTGTACAGGCTGACGATCCAACAAACTGAACCACACCAGCCAGGGCGGCAGTCTCTACTTTAAGCAGGACTCCAAGGAAAATATAATTCTCTTTTATTACCCAAAATACAGAAATGTGGGCTGCATCAGTGACCAACATCATGCTATATAATGAGATCACCAGAAACTCACTTCTTACCCTCTCCATCCATGCTATGTGACATGTTCATACTATCACAATTTGTGCAGCTGCTCAGGAATTTAAAAACAAACAAAACACTCTTTTTTACTTTGAATTCTAGAGATCATGTCATTTCATTTACCTACGATTTAAGTGAAGGAACAGAGGGCTAGAGAGGTGACATAACATATCCAGGTGTCATGGTGTCAAACACTAGAATGTAAAATCTTCAAAATTCCAACACTCTTTTCAGCTTCACCCATGTCACTACACTTGGATCTCTGTGCACTTAAAGAATCTTAAGCAGCACAGGCAGCTTCCATTCTTGAGGAGTTTTTGTTTTAACTGGACCTCAGATACATATCTAATCTAATAAAAGAGCAATATGCAAATTAACCATCACTCCGAGATGCCTACGCCACGCCCACCAGCAGAGCCACGCCCACCAGCCAATCAGAGAGACTATATGCAAATTAACCCAGCCAAGATAGCGGTTAATTTGTATAACAGGTGCGGAGCGAAGACTGAAGACAGCCTAGAAGGAAGCCAAGTGCTGCAGAAGGGAGCCAAGCGGCAGAGAAGGGAGGGAGCGAGGCAGCAGAGGCAGCAGAGGCAGCGGAGATGGGAGGAAACGAGGCACTGGAAATGGGAGGAAGCAAGGCAGCAGAGATGGGAAGGAACTGAGGCAGCAGAGATGGGAGGAAGCGAGGCAGCAGAGAAGGGAGCTCCCTTCTCTGCTTCGCTCTGGCTCAGGAAGCCCTGTTCTTGCAGGAATAGGCTGAGGAAGCCCTATTCTTGCAGGTATCTTCCTGCAATAATAGGCTTCTAGTATTATATATTATGAAGAGAAAGTCACTTTCTAATTTAAGTAGAAAAGGAAGACATTTGGAAAAATAAATTTTTAAAAATTTATGCTCACTTTATTTTCCTTTTTATTGATTTTACTGGGGTGACACAAAATTACACAGGTTTCAGGTATACAGTTTTATAATACCATCACCTGTGCACTCTATTGTATGTTCATCACTGAAAGTCAAGTCTCCTCCATCACCATGTATCCCCTTCTATCCTTTTCTATCTCTCCCTACTTCCCTGGAAAGAAAGGCGCTTTAAACTTATCCCAGAAATACAGGTACTATTTTTGATACTTAGCGTAGAAAGGACAAATCGTTCTAGGATAGAATATGACTGGGAGAGTCACTCAAACCTTCAGCAATATGCTCAGCACAGACACCATGCTAGGGACCCTGACCGATCAGAACAGATGGCCAGCCTGGAACAATCGACCACGGAGCCAGTTGTTACTGATTCGAAATATGCCCTAAAGAAAAAGTGTGGGGCACAAACGAGCAAGTCATATTTAGAGAACTGTGACACACTAGTCCAGCTAGGGGGAGAAAAAGGTTAATGCTGGAGAAAAGTAGAAGATAAACTTACACATTTACTAATATAAATTATTAAAAAGTTAAATCTTTGTTAGAGTTTCAGCTCATAAAAATGTTTGAGAAGATTTATCTCATTGGCTCTCGACTCTGGATATCACAACCCACACATGTTGCAGAGGAGGAAATCAGGCCACACATTGGGCCTGGGTTCCTGGCACAGAGCTTCCAGAACCCTTGGAATTTCCTCAGTGAGAAAGGTGAGAGGAGTATCTCTGTTACTCCTAGCAAGCCCTTTCGAAGATATCTGAATCTACATGAAGGAGGCAACTCGAGGAGATGGCTGGTTACCAGAGGAAAAACCACATGTTCTGAGGTCTGGCACCTTCAGCCCCATCCCACCACCAACCTCTGGGGAAAACAGAGGGGCTGGACATGGAGTTCAATCAACAATTGCCAACAATTTAATCAACTGAGCCAATGTCATGAAACCGCCATGAAAAACACTAAATGATGGGGGTCGGAGAGGTTCTGGTTGGTGAGCGCAGCCAGAGGGGGGCAGCACCCCAGCTCTATGGAGATAAAAGGTCCTGTGCTTGGAACTGCAGTGGGCCTTGCCACGTGTGTCTCTTCGTCTGGCCGCTCACCTCTATCCTTTGAGATAGCCAGCAAATGTTCAGTAACATTTCTCTGATTCTGTGAGCTTATGGTAGCAAATTATCAAACCTAAGGAGGGAGTTGTGAAAACCCCCAATTTATAGCCAGTTGGACAGAAATGCAGGTGACTACCTAGGTCTGAAGTAGGGGGGTAGTCTGGTGGGACTGAGCCCTTACACTCTGGGGTCTTCACTAGCTCCGGGGAGTTAGTGTCAAAATTGCTCACCAAGAGGGGGAAACACACACATTTGGTGTCAGAAATGTGACTGGTAGGCTAGTCCTGGTGGTGATGTGGCAAAACTGCTGGAAAACCAAACCAAACCAAAACCTTTTATCTGCCCAACACTGAGCAGTCACTTCACCCAAAAAGACATCATCCAACCTCGAGAGAGAAAAATGAGAGAACCCAGTTTCTGTCTCTCCTTCTGGAACCAGACAGGATGCTCATTTGGGAAGGATTGAGGCTCACTAGGACAGGCTGAGAACCCACTGTCCACTCTGCTACCTTTCTAATATTTCTGGGAACACAGTGGCCCTGCGACTACAGAGTAAGAGACACCTTATTCAGGAAGAAATTGTTCACTGGTTGGAAATCTAATGGGGGAAGCAAGGGAACTGGAAAACTCAAAGCTGACCCCACATTCTGGTCTGACAGCTAGAATAGTGGTATCCCCGAGAGAACAGGGAAGGTGGAGGGAGCAGGGTTGGGGAGGCGTTCTGTTTGAAAAGAGGAAAACACTCACATACAATGAGTCCAGGGGCTCTAGGCAAAGAGAGTGAACTAAACACAAGAGTAAACTCCAGAATCCTCTCAAAGTCCCACTAAAACAAAAGAACTGTTTTAAGACGATGGAGAGAAAGGGAAAAGAGAAAACAAGAAAAAATTTTAGAGGGTGGAATAAGAAAATGATTGATCATACCTACCTGGAGACTTGAGAAATCAATTGTAAACCAGCTTGGAGGAAAGCTAAGAACCTCGTTTGTACTGCAGAGTTCGGGCACTGGTGCTGAGAAGCACTTCTGGCGTAGAAATGACCTGATTTTCTTGGAAAGAGGCAACAGCGATAATAAGGGTTGGTTGAAAATTGCTTAAGCAATCTAAACCCTATGAGCCCCAACCCCACTCTCCTAACCACCAGTCACCATCACTCACTAGCCCTGGCAGACGACTGGGGTAAATTCTCAGAAGAGGTTAAAGCAGGGTTTACGGCTTGAGACTACCGAGGCACAGTTGAGAACCTACCAAAAGCAGGCTTAAGTAAACAGATACATTCTCAATGCTCCGACCCCCAGCCTTCTTTCCACACTGTCCCTGCAAAGCTGACAGCCAGGATTTACCCTCTGACCAGCCTCTGCTGCCCTAGAATTAGTGACAGCAGGGTTCCCCCACAGAATCTGCCTATTACCTAGTCAACAGATCAGTCCAAACACTCAGATCTTCCCATTCAGCCTTCTCATTCCCCCATTTAGAAAATAGTAGACAATTGAAGACTACCAGACACCTCAGAAAAATTGCTAAAACAGAAACAAAAACAAAACAAAAAATAATAATAACTTGGAAGAAACACTATTCAATGTGAGGAAAACTTATAAAACTCACTAATAGTCTCAAAGAGATGAGGGGGGGGGGCAGGACATCAATGAACCAAGAGGAGGCTGTTATATAAAAAGCACTCGACAACAGCACCGAAAAAGAGCTCTTAGAAAGTAAAAACCTGATGGCAGAAATGAAGCACTCAACAGAAGCACGGGAAGAAAAAGTGTACGATGTATTGTAGAAAGCATTACAAGGCAACGCCACAGAAAAGCACAGAGACAAGATAAAGTTTAAGGATCAGTCCAAAGATCTAACACCTGCAATCACTGAATGTGGAAACAAACAAAAAAATCAATAAAATCCTATATAATAAAAGGGTAATATGCAAATTGACCCTAACAGCAGAACCAGTGGGAATGACATCACTATGACACACACTGACCACCAGGGGGCAGGCGCTCAATGCAGGAGCTGTCCCCTGGTGGTCAGTGCGCTCCCACAGGGAGAGCTCTGCTCAGCCACAAGCCAGGCTGACAGCTGCCAGCACAGCGGTGGTGGTGGGAGCCTCTCCCACCTCAGCAGAGCTAAGGATGTCCGACTGCAACTTAGGCCTGCTCCTCGCTGGCAAGTGGACATTGCCCGAGGGCCCCCGTGCTGCCAAAGGGATGTCTGGCTGCCCGCTTAGGCCCGACCCCCTGGGGAGCAGGCCTAAGCCAGCAGGTGGACATCTCCCGAGGGGTTCCAGATTGCTAGAGGGCACTGGCTGGGCTGAGGGATCCCCCTCTCCCCCACGTGCACAAATTTTTGTGCACCGGGCCTCTAGTGTATTAATAAAAAAACAAAAACTATGATATAAGTGCAGAGGGAGGATGTGGGTGGGAATTGGATGGAGGGAAGGGGAAAGAGCTAAATCCTCACCTTGATAATTTAGATAATAGACAGTACTTTAAAACTTAAAAAAAAAAAATAACAAAATCAGCATGATGTTTAGAGATATGAAAAAAATTTCTTAAAAAGTAGTCAAAATTTTTAAATGACTACCCATGTCCATAGGTTTTTCACATAAGCCAATCCCCAGGGCTCATTTCCAAAGCCATGAACCCAGCTCATCATCCAGGACAATGCACACAGCCTGAAAGCAATCACCGTAAGGTAAGTCCTCTACAGCCATTCAAGGAAGGTCAGAGCGGGCAGTCAGACAGTCCCCTAGCAGTTACCTAGCGGAGTGCCAAGGACAACACGGTACCTTCCAAAGGCTGCAGTGACTATCAATACAGAATTTGATCACTGCCTCCTCGATTTTCCCTCCCCTTCATTTTTTCCTTTGAGTACCCATCACTCAACAGTAACACTTAAAAAAGTCTTTATTATCTATAACCAAGGAAAATAAAAACCAAAGTATATTAAAAGAATACTTCAACTTGATCCATGTCCACAATGCCACCTGAGAGGGGATGTGGTCTGTTTCTAATATGAAATGAGGCACAAGCTGTATCTGAAGAGAGACATGATAGGTAATTCAGAACACACTTTCCAATCCTTTCTGAAATGGATATTCACCATGGCTCAACTTAAAATACATTATGACTCAAAACGTGGAATATTCTCCTTTCAAAGACTTAGTATAGTAAAAATGTTTCTACAGTAGTCCTACTACCTCTTCTCCATTATTAGCCCAAATAATCAAGGGGGAAAATGAATAACCAAATATACCATTCTGATTGGAATTTCACTGTAAAAACTGTATATTTCCTAATTATGCTAAATACTAAATTTTAGCCATTCCTGTGTTTTCTATGAGAAAGTCTGAGGAATTTGCAAAGTATCTTCTGGGAGGTTCAGTGGGTGGGGGGGATATTTTACTGAAAAAAAAAAAAATACTATTGTTATTTGGACCTGCCCCATTAATATAAACAGACATTTATGTCGCTAAGATTTAAGTGACTAGTTTCTCAGACTCAGCATTTTTACCTCTTCTTCCCTTTCTCTCTCCATTTTTATAGCTACAAAGAAACCTGTCAAGATTCATTTCTGGCTACAGAGATGGGGAAGCCCAGTTCCATATAACACAATCATTGCACAGTTCTAAAAGCTCTCCACTGAATTTTTTTCAAAGTTCAAGTTAAAAAACAGAAGTTCATTTTCACTTTGGAAATCAAACTTGAAAGAAAATGTGACCTCCCAGTATTTAATTCCTTCCAAGGAACTCCCTCAAGAATATAAATTGTTAAGACATGGCCACCTGGGGAAAACATTTTCAAGTCATGTTTGACATGCAAAGCTACATGGGACTTGACAGGAATGATTTTTAACAAGCTCAAGTCTGTCTTTTCTTTGCATGTTCAATACAATTTAAAAACATGTACTTGACCAAAAGCTTGTTGGATTCCATAAACAGTTCAGGTCCTTTTATAGAGAATGCACAGGGGAAGTAGAATGGATCTTTAATGCTTTGCATATTGGGGTTTTTTAAACCCACACAATCTTTGAACAGAAATCAAATGTAAATGCATGCCCATATAAAGCAGATGTAAGTAAAAAAGCAAAAATAAAAAATTAAGTGGGCTTTAAAAACTGATAAAACTGCTGACTTAAACTCTCCTAGAAGAAAATTAAAAGAGGCACTACTACAAGCGGCCCACAACTTACAGATATAAATGCTCTACCTATGCAGGGTGTCCCCCAAAAATGTATACACACTTCGAGTAATTTTTCATTCCAATGGGTTAAATTTGAAAAGACAGAAATGTCAATTGAGCTACCAGAAAACAAGTGTGCATACGTTTTCTAGGACACCCTGTGCTTGTCAATTGCCCCACATGAACCTGCGAGCTGTTGGCTGCTAACCTTCGCTCACCTGGCCTGGGGCTCTCACCTACAAGGAATGCCCACAGCCAAGACTCTGCTGAGCACAGGGCCTACAGCACTCACTGCATCTCGTACACCCTGGAGCCTATCCCATCCCCTGCTTCCAACACTTCCCTCTCACACATCCAGCTCTGATGAAGCCAGAGCACACAGCTTAGGGAAGGGGTTGAGAGGACAGAAAAATGTGATCTTGTATCCTGGTTGTCACGTATTAGCCATTCCCTACAGAAAATTCTTAGATGATGGTTAGGCCCGGTGGCCCTGGAGGTCTGGGTATGTCTGTTTCAGGCTGGACAGGCCACGGGGGGCTGCCAGCACCTGGTCATGCTTTAGAAACATGGTTGGAAGAGAAAATGTATCACAGATTCAAAACAATTTACAAATTATTATAACTCGAGAGGTTTCTAAAGTAGAGATTACATGGGTGATCAAACCAACTCCCTGGAACTCACCAAGCCAAAACCCCTAACTTGATTTTATCTGATCTCAGTTTGAAAAGAGGAAAATGACATCAAAACAATCTTCTATCAGAGATGTAACCGAAACACTGTTTTCAGAGAGCATGCTGAATAAAGTTAATCCAATATTCTAGACCTTCATAACTGAATTAGCATGATGTTCAAAACAATGGTCTGAAGTCTCACAACAAACCCAATTATCAAACCTGACATCAGCTATCTAGAAACTCAATTAACCAAAACACAAGCACACTCATTAGGAGTCTAATCAAATGATTAAGTCCAATCCTTTATTCCAATGTCTTAATTTCACTTACATTTAAATTTCAAAATATACTCAGAAAAAAGGTAGAAACAGTTAAAAAAAAAATAGTAAATGCCATTCCAAAGTATCTATCAGCTAATGTTCATTGTTCATTACCAGCCATCCACTGTTCCATATATCTCATTTTATCTACATAACAACCATAAGTACAGTGCCCATTTTACAAAGGAGAAAACTTATGCACAGAGAGGTTAAGTAATTTACTCAAGGTCACACAGCTAATAAGTCTTGTCTTTTAACCTCTATGCTCTGCTGCCTTTTATCACCTGCTTCAATTATCTTTGACTTCTCCAAGTTAGAGTAGATTATGTTGTACTAACAGCTACTTAATGGATAGATTACATAAATAAGAAAGTATCAATTGAAAGGCTGAATTATATTGGGTAAAACAAAATGGGATTCATATACCAACAACGAACACCAACTATTCCGTACATTCATGCTTATAAATGGTTATGTTTATTCAAATGTTTATATCCCATCCACAAGTAAAATTTCCCATGTCTCCCTCACGTTTTCCTACTTGTGTTTTTCTGGAGGCACTCACCAAAATATTGAAATGGGGGTTTTATGTAATCAGTGTTTAGAAAGAATAACCCTCTCTCCTCCTGTTTTGTTTAGAATGCATGTCCCTACCCTATGATTGTGGCGAGTCACTTCCCTGCTGTCTGGATGCTGTTTCGAGTCCTGGGAAAGGGGAAAGCAGAGAGGCTGCTCTTAGCCCTGAGGACGACGAACAATCCAGGGGCCAGGTTACCAATCTGCAACCAGTGAAGGCCCACCAGCAAGTGTGCCTCTAAAGCACACACTGGCAGGGACTCGGACTCTCACAGCCAGACGCTCACTGTTGCACACTAATGAAGCATTAGTTCGCAAACCTGTATTGTCCTGGACCAGAGGCAGAAGCTTTCAAAGAACCCTCTGGGGATTTCGTTTTGGCAGCTCCAGCCCCAGACAACACACAACACAGCCCACAGGTCTCTAAGCAGATTCACTCCTCAGCTCTAGGCCAGCTGATACTACAGTGGTTCTCCAACTTCAGCATCAGAATCGCCTGGAGGGCTGTTAGCACACAGGCTGCTGAGTCCACCACCACAGAGCCCGATTTAGAAGGTCTGGGGTGGGGTCAAGGTTTTGCATTGCTAGCATGTTCCCAGGAGACACTGATGCTGCTGGCCCAGGAATCACACTTTGAAAACTGCTGATTTAAGCTAATGGTTATCGGTCACTATTGTCTTGGCTGGTGCTGCCAGCCAGCCCCCGTAGTTAAAGATATTTTCCATCAAGAAAGGTAAAAATGCACTAGACAGTGGAGTTATCAACCAGCTAATATCCTCACTGCTTCTCAGCCTCCATCCCTTGTTAAAGTAAACTAAGCAATGTCCTGGAGGTACAGGCTTGAGATGGCATTTTACACTGAGACAGTATTTCAATACCGCAAGTGTGGAGAGAGAGGGGGGAAAGAAAAAGAGAAAAAAATTTCCCTAACGTATCACATAAAAATAAGCCAGAAAACCAATGTGTTCCTCTATCACCTGTCTTCTGACACTGATCTGAATGTCTGGCAAAGGAAAAGAGGCCAAAATGATGGGAAGCATTAACAAAAAGACTTTGTATTTAGCAACTAGAGTACCTTTCATCGGTGAAGCTCAAAGAAGCAGACAAACATTATTAATTCTCTACAGATTCCCAACAGCATTGTCACACGGGCTGCTAACTCACCTCCACAGGTTCTGCCATTGGGCTAGTGGCACAATGATTTAAAGTAACCAGAATAAAATGGGAAACATCTATCAACCCCTAGCCAAATTTAAAAAAAAAAAGGATTGATATTAAAATGAACTTAAAAGTTTAGAAAGAGCCCTAGCTGGTTTAGCTCAGTGGATAGAGCATCAAATCAGCCAGCAGACTGTAAGGTATTGGGTCCGATTCCAGTCAATGGCACATGCCCAGTTTGTGGGCTTGATCCCCAGTGTAGGGCGTGCAGGAGGCAGCTGATCAATGATTCTCTCATCATTGATGTTTCTATCTCTCTCTCCCTCTCCCTTCTTCTCTGGTTAAAAAAATAATAAAAAATTTTTTAAAAGTTGACAAAGATTAATTACAATTACAAATAAAGTGTTTAATCGAAGAACTCACCTACAACACATTTTGCTCCACTACTCACCAGCTGTGTGACCTTGGGTAAATTACTTTACCTCTCTGTGTCACTCAGTAAAATGGGAGTGATAATATGCCTCTCATACAGTTTTTATGAGGGTTAAATGAAACTGTAACATAGTAACTATCCAATAAATGTTAGCTATAAATATCTCATAAATGTTCATGGAAAGTATTATTAATATTATTATAGAGCAGACCTTGCAATTTGCAAATATATTTAGATTATGTAAACAGCACTAAAGGCACTCAAAGACATTTCTCACACCCATTTCACAACTTCATCTCCAGCACTATTGTCATGAATGAATATGCCCAGTCCCCCAACTTTTCTACAGACTACATATTTTTCAATTAAACCAGCCAATCCTTTATAATAAAGGCCTAATATGCAAATAGACTGACAGGTGGAACAACCAGTGGAACAACAGGTCACTATGATGTGTGCTGACCACCAGGAGGCAGACGCTCAATGCAGGAGCTGCCCCCAGCCCACAGGCCCCAGGCCAGCCAAGGCGGGTGCCAGCGGGTGCCCCCCTTATCACCCCGCCTGTCACTCCACAGATGGGCCTGGAGAGCCAGCCAGGCCTAGGGACCTTAGCCATGCATGTACCAGGCCTCTAGTATTTGGAATAAAAGGAACAAATTTCATCCTCATTCTTCCACAGCCCAAGAGCCAGTTATAGCAAGAGATTGTTGACAGAGCTTTGTTTTTAAATCTTGTTGAGCTCCATCTAAATAGACCCCATATGTTGCCCAAAGCAGGCACCTGCCAAGGTGAGAAACCTGGAGACAGATGTCTGGTTGCCATTTTGGTGAATGGGGACGGGAGGGTTTCCTTGTTTTCTAAGGGAAAAAGAGAAATACAAATTCAGAAGGGAAAAGGCAACATAATTTATCAGTACAAGGCACACTGTCCAATTAAAGAACCGGTCAGGAAGGAGACAACTATTTTTTTTTTTTTTTTAATATTTGTATTGACTTTTAGAGAGAGGAAGGGAGAAGGGGAGAGGAAGAGAAATGTCCGTGTGAGAACGGAGCACTGAAGGGCTGCTAGGCACGCCCCCTCCGGGAACCGAGACCACGAGGCATGTGCCCTGACCAGGAATCCAACCAGCAACCTTTTAGTGCACAGGACGATGCTCAACCAACGAGCCACACTGGCCAGAGCAGAAGAAAGCTATCTTTTAACTCATTGAGCTGTTCGCTGTAAAGATTCAAAGAACTGTCATTGTGGGTAAACAATCTTACGTATAAAAGATGTTCCTTTTTTTTCAGGCGGCAGGAATAACATCAAAGACTTAGCAATCTACTAGGCTAACTGATAGAATGCCCCCATGTCTTCTCTTAGACTACCTGTGAGTGCAACCAAGAAGTGCACAAGGAGCTGAACACAGAGAAGAAACCCCAGGAAGTGGAGAAGAACGAACTCCTGTTCCCTTGACAAGTCCTGTGTGAACACACAGGCTCCTGCGAGAACTTTGCTTGGGAGCCAAAGCAAAATAAGAGCTTGTCAGAGACTCAGTGCCTCTCCTATTTACAACACGCTCTGAAGGTCTACGACCTGGGGGCAAGCTCACAATATAAACTAAAGTTTACAAAGTCAGGACACAAAACTAAATGCAGGGGGGCATGTCCCCCGTTCTATTGGAAACGCTATTACTGTCCTTAAAACATATAGACCCATACCTATCAATATATTGACAAACAAAAAAAGAGGGAGAAATGGATAGTCTCTAGGTCATGATAGTTTATCTTTTCTTCACCTGACAAATTCAAAAACTATGGTGAATACCCATTAATTTTATAACATACTTTGTATAACATACCACTATATAACATACTTTGTAAGGCTGAAAGCTTTTTAAATGTACACAAAACTTACACAGTAGGATGTGTAATTCAGTGCGTACATGTCTGTGTCCACACCCATGAATAATGCTTTAATTAGTCATTTCTACACTATTTCGGTACCAACCTTTAGTCTGAAGCAAGGTAACAACCAAAGGGAAAAGTAACTCAAGTGACTACAGCAGCTTCATTCCAATGGCCGGCAGTGGAAATGCACTAGTACAGCATGCCTGGTACTGCAATCCAGGTAGCTATGACAAACCCACTGACATTAACATACCAAGCAGACCTCATGACCCAAAACATGCATTGAGCTAATGAAGTCACTATCTCAGGGCAAAATACTCCACACTGCAAGTCAAATGCAGCCCTGTATCAGTGACAGCTCCCTCCCGACTCAGGAAGTAATTCACATCCAGCACGGAGGGCATACAGATAAAACGCAGAAAATACCAGCTTTTAAATAAACGTATACTATGGCACCACAGATATTTCAGAGAGGTCCCTCCTCCCTCGTCCTTTCTTAATACAGGAGAAGCTAATCGACCTTGGGAAGCTCATATTTAAAATACAGCTAAATCAAGCATTAGCAATAAAAAAAATTTTTAAGCACTTGAATTAACAATCCATTTCAATGTTAATTAATCTTATTTTTCCCAAATCCACTGCATTCTCTAACAAAAAATATAACTGGGATTTCACAAACAGAAAAGAAAGTGGCTAAAAGACACAGAAAAAGAATAAAAATTTTAAAAAAATAATCCCTTTGGATAATACCTATGAATTAAAAAGAGCAAAGGAGAATCCAGAAATTGTGTGTACAACAAATGGAGGATAAATAGCGTAAATTAATACTTTTACGTTTGCATGAAGAAATTCTGGAACAATAAGGAGAAACTGATACAAGTGGTTGTTTAGGGGGACGGGGGCGGGGGGACAGAGGACAACGCTTATAGGGGACAGAAGCAGAAGTGAGGCTTTCCTGCAGAGCTTTTTATATCTTTTTCAACAACGTAAATGTATTGCCTATCCAATAAATGAAATGAAAATGCATGCTAAGGTGGTCTGGGCTGCATGATACTGCAGAGGTAAAGAACCCAGGCTCTGCAGTCAGGCTGCCTGGGGCTCCAATGCCACCAGCTAGCTAACCAGTACAGCTGTTCTCCCTGAGAGATGGTGCTGAGCGATGGAGGGCAGTGTCCTGGCCTAGATGGTGGCCACAGTAGCCTGACCATCAGCTGGGAAGCCACAGTGCGCCTCAACGTAATGCGTGGATAGCATAGCCCTTGCTTACATTCAATTTCCTTCGCTACACACCATAGTCTCTGAGTCCCCAAAACATTTTAACAGATAGCTAATGCTGTCATATAAAAAGCCCCCATTATACTTTATCATGTAGTATTGAAATTAAAATCAGCCAATTATTAAATAGTTCTTTCCATAGTATTAACAACACCTTTACCAGCCTTTAATCAGAAGGATGGGGTGGGGGAGTGGGGGGGGGGGGGGATTGGAAAGCATAATAGATTTCCCTACAGGAATCACCTGAAACATCTGTAGGTCCTCCCAAAGTAAGACGCTGTTTTTCTACATGGGGGGAATTTCTTGTGAAACAAATCAGAACAAAAAGTGAAAATAAAGCAATACTAACAGAAGGAAATTTCCACCATCCCAGGGGGGGAGTCTTATTCCATAAATGATTGCATTTGTTTTTAGAATATGATTTTTAGATGAAATATGCTATAAACATTTAAAATCAGTGTTTTATACGTGTGGAACTGCTACTGTCCCACAAACTTACAGTTTCTGAATCATTCAGAAATTTACAGACAAGTTTCAAAAGTTGGGCATCTTCTAAAAACCCAATTGAAACCAACAATTTAGAATTCAGATTTCCTCCTAGAAACGTTATAAATGATGGTTAATTCTATTCAACATTTATTTACATATTAACCATCCACGCGAAACTGGAGAAGACCTGAAGGGAAAGCCCTTGTGTTCACCTGGTGACCCTCACAGCTCAGCACTAGACTAACCCACAATACACTTGCGGAATGGACGACTGTCCTGCCACCCGCAATGGGCGAGATTGCTCACACACAACACAGACTGCTGTTTCCAAAACTTGGTTCATCAGAATCACCCGAGGGTTCCTGTACTTCAGGTCTCTTCCTGGCCGAGCCCCAGACTTGCTGACTCAATCTCCAGAATCTCTGGGGATCCATTTTTAAAGGAGCCCCCAGTGCTTCTGATGACTCAGAAACTGGAAAACATGGATGAATGAAATAGTGTGAAGCGTCTCCGAGCTCCAAGATGCCCGGGAAAGCTGAGGCTAAGCTGAGCCACTCCAGGCGGCAATGGGAACAGGAAATCAGACAGGAGCAGGTTTAGGCTCTGATCGCCCCTGGGCAACTGAGGCCAAAGGGAAACCTAGGAAGCCAAGTGAGAGCTGAGCTGGGTCTGCAGTTCCTACAAAAAAGACTAAATGGAGGTGGTAAGGGCTTTGAGAAAGAGGACATCTACATAAAGACCCCAAGAGAAGGGCCGGCTCCCCCAACCCTCACAAGCCAAATGCCTGGGAAGCAGAAAGAAACAACCAGTCTTCACACACTCCTGTAGGGAACTACATGTATGTACTCCATGGATATATTTTAGGATCCCTGGGAAGAACTCTCCAGTTTTCAAACCATAAGTATTTTTATGCCCAGCTGGAGTGGCTCAGTGGTTGAGCATTGACCTATGAACCAGGATCCTGGTCATGGTTAGATTTCTGGTCAGGGTACATGCTCAAGGTTGCAAGATAAATCCCAGTGTGGGGCATGCAGGAGGCAGCCAACCAATGATTCTCTCTTATCACTGACGTTTCCATCTCTCTCTCTCTCTTCCTCTCTCTGAAATCAATAAAAGGAACAAAACATTTTTTAAAAAAAGTAATTTTATGTATATGTCTGATACAAGCTCTCCTGTGCACCTGGTCAGCTTTCATCTTCCAGGCTTCAGCTGAGCAGCATCACATGGGCTGGGCCATCTGTGGCAATATATGGACATCAATGTACACACAGATGTTAGCTCAGCTTCTCTGTCATCCAAACAACATCAATGCTAAGTGTATGGTAGTTATGAGCCAGGCACTGTGCTAAGTACTTCAGATGCGTGTCTCAAATTTCTTGGCCATCTGCTAGCAGTTTGAGAGGTTTCAAAACAAAAGAAGAAGAAGAGAAAAAGACCAAAAGACTGAAGGTTTTTCCCCCTCGGGTATTTGGACGGGCTTTTGCCACACCTTCTTGGTGTCTGGTTTTCCTCATGTGAATATGGAATGTCATAATTTGAAGAGACAGTGCTACCAAGTGGTCAGGAAATGAGCCTCCCTGGGTTCGCATCCCAGCTCTATCGCTTGCTAGCTGTGAATGTGAACAAATTCTTAGTTGCGTCATCTGTCAAACAAAAATAATAAGAGTACCCACCTCAGAGAGCTGTTGTACAGACTGAAGTACCTGGCGTATAGCAAATGCTCATTAGCTGTCTGTATTATTAGGCAATAAAAGTCACCAAAACTACAGCCCAATGCCAGAAATTGGAATTGTGCCGCTGCCTCAACACTGGTATCAGTGATGTTACTGTTTGTTAGTGATAGGAAATGCCTTCACAGACAAGGAAAGGGACGCAGGCTGGGACACCTCCAGGGCCTCTTCTTAGAAGAGCCTTCACTAAAACAGAAGCTCCATCTCCTTGGCTACTACATCTGTCTCAAGCGCTGCTAACAAATGTAACATGTGAAAGCAAGATAGCCATCAGCGCCATCCTGTTGACACTGAACTTCAAAGCCTGCAGAATTAATCCATTCCAGGAGATGAACCAATTTGAGGAGAAATAGAATTAAATAATTAAAACAATTACTAGGTGTCTACTTTGGTGCAAACCATTTTATTTTATGTTTAAAATATAATTTTTAAAAGACATTAGAATGATAGCCAGTGTTTTACTGTATTGTTTTTGTTTTTGAATTTTCTTCCAAAATATTAATAATCTCAAATATTTCTCTCATCAAATTTTTTTCACTTGCTAGTCCCGTGATGAAATTTAATATTGGCTTTTCCTCTAATGTAGAGGAAAACTAGACAGACTATTGCTAGATAAATCATGTCACCCTAAATGTAGGTAGCTTTGTATAGCAGGTAATTATTGTTTCAATACCCAAAAGTCAATGAGTAAATTGCTGTTTTGGCTTAAAAGATATACACTCGAGAAATAAATAAAAAAAGAGATAATTCTCAATTTTTGGATATCTGACATATGGCAATAAATTTAAACAATTCTTTTTTCACCCAGCTAGTGTGACTCACTGGTTGAGCATGACTTCCCATGAACCATGAGATCATAGTTTGAGTCAGGTCAGGGCACAAGCCCAGGTTGTGAGCTCAATCCCCAATAGGGGGCGTGCAGGAGGCAGCAGCTCAATGATTCTCATCATTGATGTTCCTCTCTCCTTCTCCTTTCCTCTCTCTGAAATCAATAAAAACATTTTTTAAAAGCATCATAAACAATTCTTATTCAATAATGATGTTAGCACTTTTTAAAGATGAAGAGGAGGCTGAGAATGGACTGTGGGAGGAATATACATAAATTTGAAACAAGTACCTGCCATGTGTTTAGAAAATGACTGACCCCTCTAGACGTAATGCTCCACGCACTCCCTGTAGGTAAAATGTGAGTTGCGTTTATATAGTCATAGAGAGTTTATTTCAGGCACAAAGATTTTTATATGAATTGATTTCAGAGAGAGGAAGGGAAAGGGGGAGAGAGAGACATCAATGATGATGATTGGCTGCCTCCTGCACACCCCACACTGGGGACAGAGTGCGCGACAAGGGCATGTGCCCTGACTGAGAATCCAACCTCCTGGTTCACAGATAGGTTGATGCTCAACCACCCTGGCTGGGCCACAAAGATTTTCTTTAAATTCCTAATTACAGTCATCAGAGCGGGATTATTGATCAAAGTCATACCCATACAAGGCCACTTGAGCTACTGCAGTTATCGAATAGTAACCCCTCATTAGACCAAAGTTGAAAATGACAATAGAGGTCAATTTAGTCAAAGTCTCTTTTACATATAAGGAAACTAAGGCCTGGTGGTGGTGAATAAATTGCTCGAAATCTGCATTAAAATGGCAGAGGTGAAGCGACTCAGGCTCTGGCTTCTCAAGTCAATGAGCTTTCCTTCTATTCAAATACTTCTGGGGGAGCTTGAAAAACACAGTGGCTGCACTTGTTAAACACACTGGACACTCTAACAAGGGCTTTGAAGGGTTTGGAAACCCGTAACTTTAAAACGAGTTCCAGGCCATTCTTAAGGTCAAGCAAGTATGGGGCACACTGCTTCATCTCACAGGGCCTCCTAACCTGAGGTGCCTCTGCTCAGCTGTCAGTTTCTGTTAATGCAGTTAGGGATCTGCTGGGTATTAGAGGGTGGAGACCATATTCCTACACCAACATCCTTCCTAGTAGGTGGTATGTTTCAATAAAAGCAAGTCTTGTGCCAGTTTCACCAGAAATACAAACATTTATCAGCAGGGAGGCAAAAAAACAACCCGAAACCTGTTCTTAAAAGTGCAGTGAAGTCTCCTCTGTCTTTAGAACTCTGACAAGCACCTTACACAGAAGGTTCATTCTGAGGATGAAGCAAATATACTGACATTAGGACGGCCAAAACTCTGGTTGGCTTAAGGGACAGTTCCCTGTGAGGTGGAACAATGAAGCTTGACACTACCCAGAAGGTCAAAGGCTGTCATATCTGCCCAACACAGACTCTACACACTCATCCTTGTTGATGCAAAGTGTTCATACAATGTCTGCTCACCAACTGTCTGGAACACTATCCATCTCACCTATAAAAACAGCTCCCATTCTCCCAAGGCCATCCTGTATAGGTGCACAGGCTAAGAACCATATCAACTCTACAGAAGCACTGTTAACATATGAACTAAACCTGGAACACTTCTAGAATCTAGAAAAAAACCTGGTGCTTTTCTGGCACTATAAGAAAAAAAAGCCAACAAGTCATCTTTTCTCCGATTCTGTTTCAACAATTACATTTTATATTCACCCAGGAAATACTTTTAAAGTGAAGTGGAAAGAGTTCTGGTCTAGAAATCAGACGACTCAATGTCTGTGTTAGGTATGCCTCTTAGTGGTCCCAGAACTTCCATTTCTTTGTCCACAAAATGCATATAATACAACCTGGCTTTACTACCTTACAAGGTTTTTGAGTCAAATAATGAATATGAAAAATATTTTTTCAATCATAAATGCACTGCATACATACCGTGTTATTATTAATTATAAATAGAAACCAATCACACGTGGCTGAAAAATCAAACAGGGCTATCAGCTTGGGTGTGTACTGATTTCTCCATAGCAAAGTCTGCTTTGTTTACAGAGACAAGATACAACTATCCACATTTCTGCTACTGCCACTATTTTCAATGAGAAAATACCAGTATTATGTCAACAAAATAAATGAAGTTTGACTTTTATAAAAAGGAGCAGAGTGGTGGTTAAACACAAAACCTGAAGAAGGCAGAAAGTTTTTTCCTTTGCTTTTAAAGTAATTGTCTTGCTCACTTAGATGTGCAGCAGTCAGTAGAGTAACCCTTCCCGAAAACTTAGTTATTTTTCCTGACACCAAGCACCAAGAAACTATATATCAGTTCAAGTCAAATATCTATTGAGCTATCCCAGTCCAGGCACTGTTGTGAGCTTTGGAAAAGTAAAGACCCAGCCATCATTGATCTCACGGAGCAGAAGTGAATGCATAATTTCAGTCCACACTGTTCAGGTGCATCTGGAGGTGCATACCTGATGCCCTGCTGGATGCTGTGGGAGCACCCCTGCAACCTGGGGGTTCACAGATAGCATTAAGGAAGGCATTAGGGACCAGCAGGAAAGAAAAAAAAAACAGTAATGTGCAATCTCCCCAATTTGTGACAAAAATTATTTTTTAGTGACTTTCCACCCATGAGATTTTGAGAAATGGCAAACTTGATGAAATACCTCTGAGAATCACTGAGACCAGCAGGACCGTCCCCCAGGCCTAAAATGCTATTTCTGTATCGCGAAGATAAAGTCCACAGGTTTTTAAAAACAGCTCCACTCATACCCTTTATTGGTAGAAACCCATCAAGCGGTGAAATACGAAGTCTCCTGCTGCACTCCGGCCTCCGTAAGCTCCTCAGTTTTGCTACTTGCTCCTTGGGAGACTCATTAAAAAGTTTTATCTGGCCCTAACCGATTTGGCTCAGTGGATAGAGTGTCGGCCTGCGGACTGATGGGTCCCAGGTTCGATTCAGGTCAAGGGCATGTGCCTTGGTTGCGAGCACATCCCCAGTGGGAGGTGTGCAGGAGGCAGCTGATCGATGTTTCTCTCTCATGGATGTTTCTAACTCTCTACCCCTCTCCCTTCCTCTCTGTAAAAAAAAAAAAAAAAAAGAAAAAAATCAATAAAACATTATTAAAAATAAGTGTTATCTGACAAGAAGGAGTGAAATTAACAGTGAGAGTTATCCTTGGGCCTGTTTATTAAATGCATTTGAACTTTGTTTCCCATTTCCATATGATCATAAACAGTGGGACAGCAGATGGCCCACTCTAACCACACAACCTGGGGCAAATCACCTACACTCTCTCAGATTCGACTTCCTTTTTGTTAAGAACTTATGAAATATACACCTGAAACTAATACAAAATAATACTGAATGTAAACTGAAACTGAAAAATACCATTTTTAAAAAAGAGTTCATGAAACTTATGAAGATAACTCCAACTCATGTCTACATGTCCATTCCAATGGAGTATGTTCTTCTGAAGACCTGCCTAAAAAAAGTACCAAAACGACTTTATAAAATGTAGCTTTTACAGGAACGGGAGTTGGCACACCTTTTAAAAAGAATCCTAACAGAAGCTAAATGAAATGAATACATAGGTGCTCACTGCTTGTTCGCATATAAAAAGTGTGTGAAGGTGAAAAACCACAAAAACTAATGTCTTCATAGTTCAACTTTCTTCTCTGTACACAGACTTCTACTCTCAGACATAATTACATTCAATAAAAGCCTTCTTCCTTGGTCATAAAAAAAAAAAAAATGATGAGCCAGGTTTTCTAGTATGAAAGCAAAGCCATTTAAGGTTCAGAAGATTTTAAAACTTGTGAAAAGTTTTCCAAAGAGTTACTACGGTCCCTTAGGACAACCTTGGTTGATGTTGGGGATTTGGGGGATTTGGGGGATTTTGGCTATTGGTGCATACATACACAAAGAAAGAAAAGTGATATGTTTCAATGTAAAACAAAACTAGCACAGGAGGAGAGTTCGTGACCGTCAGGGAGCTTTTTCTTGTTTCTTAATTCCCACAATAGATCAGTTTACCTAGTAGATCTGCCTCATCACATCATTCCTCAAGGGTGAAATTCTCCTTCACCCACACACAGACACTCTACTCAGAACAAGCACAGAAGCAACTAGTGATTACCTACATGACCAAACATTCCACTAGGACAGTATATCCTGATGCATGAGATCAACATTCGCATTAAGCAGAAATATTCTGTTTATGGCCAACAAATTTATGAGACCACTTTGATTCCCCATCCCCTTCCCCCACCCCCTTTGGTTGAAGTTGCGGGGCGGGAAGACTCTCCCTGGTTGGGAACTATCCACAACTTAAAAGAAAGTGTTGACAGCACAATCAAAGAGACGGACTGCAAAATGTACAACCATCACACCATAACTTCACAACTTAAAGAAAGATGTATTCTAGCAGGCAATCTCACGCGCATTAAATAAGTACTGTAAACGTGAACTCTTCTGGTTGTCAGGTCAAGTAGAGCTAAGTGTTTCCAGCGGGGAAAACCAGCTATTCCGGGCTGCATACGAAGTGGTTCTCAGAGACAGTATTTCCTCCACAGCTGCTGACATCGCCAAGTGCGTTACACCAACATCTCCCCTCCCTCCCTACGATCCATCCACCGGCTTCAATTTACTCTTTACACTGAGGATTATGATCAAGTCCACGTACCAAAAAGGGGAGAAACCGCATGAACTTCACACTGGAAGTTCCTCTGCTTTGGGCCAGCAGGAAATTCCAGTTACTTCATTCACTGAGCTGGTTAAGCTGCAAATAGGAAATGGGTCTTTGGAGAGATCACCATGTCAAGAGTTGGACTTGATTTTCAGGGTTGGAGGAGGTCAGACAAAGATAACTGGGACTCAGAGTCTGAGCTCAAGGTCACGGCCCTGAGAGTCACAAAGAGGTCGTAGGTCAGGCAGGGAGAGACAATTAGCACCAAAAAAGAAAAGCCTGCAATGCACGTCTGCATGCTTTTGCAGGCAGGTGAGAAGGCCGGTACCTGGTGGGCAGAGAGGGGACAGCAGCTCCGACGCTCCCTGAGATCCCCAGTCTTCACACACATCCCCCTGGAGGCTCAGGAACTGAAATCACGGCGTGAACTGTACACCCGGCTTCTGGAACCCGCGGCCTTCCGCTGACCCTTCGCCCAGGATCCTGGCCCCAGGGTCTCCTCCGAGTTTCCCAGCCTGAGCGGCACCGACAGAGGGGCAGGGCCGCCAGCTCAAGGCCCACCCCGCGCCCACCCCAGCGAGGCGGCCAAGGCCCTTCTGGACCTCGAAAGGCGGAGGGTGCCGCACGTGCCTGCCACCTGCGCGGCCGCCCCGGCCCGGCCGTCCCCACCCGAGAGCCCACCCTCGCGGGGCCCCGCGCCGCAGCCCTGGAGCCGGCCCCCGGCCGCCAGAGGGCGGGAGGGAGCCGCTCCCGGGGCGCCTCCCCGCCTGCTCCCCTCCCCCGGCCCGCCCGCCACTCACGGATTTTCACTCGGCGGTGGTCGAGGCGCGCGGCGGCGGCGTGCAGGGCGTCGAGGCGGCGGTG
The DNA here is from genome assembly GCA_004026665.1 of Murina feae. NCBI lineage: Eukaryota > Metazoa > Chordata > Mammalia > Chiroptera > Vespertilionidae > Murina > Murina feae. The sequence goes on from PVJC01000029.1 coordinate 214,105, forward strand.
CAGCGCGGCGGTGCGGCGCCCCAGCGCGGCCGCCTGGCCCTCCAGCTCCCCGAAGATGTCCCCCGCGCAGCGCGACAGGTCGGCGAGCTGCTCCAGCAGGCAGACCAGGGCGTGCGCGCTGACCTGCTCCAGCGAGCGGAAGAGCGGCGCGCCCGCCGCCCCGGCCCCGGCCCCGGCCCCGGCCGCCTCGGGCCGGTGCAGCCGCGCGGGCTCCACGGTCCTCTGGTGGAAGGGCATGGCCGGCCGGGCGGCTCGGGCTCGCGGCGCCGCGGGCCGCCGGGGCCAGCAAAGCCGTCAAGCCGCCCCCCGTCGGCGCGGGGCGCGAGTCCTCATCCGACACAAAGAGAAGTCCCGGCCGCCGCGCGGCGCCGCGGGGAAGCCCGGTGGCGCTGGGAGCGGACGGACCGACGGGCGAGGCGGCGGGGGAGCCGGCGGCAGCCCGCGGAGCCGCGGGGCAGAGCGCGGGACGGTCCGCGCCGGGGTGCCGGCCGCGCGGGAGGAAGTCGCGGGGGCCGCTCCCGGCGGGGGGCGCGGCGCGCGGGGAGCCGGGTCCCGCTGAAGTTTGCAGGGAGCAGGAACGCGCCGGCGGCTCCTTCCCTCCCTCCCGACTGGAGAGGGAGGAGGAAGCGGGGGAAGTGCCGCCGACACCGGGCGGGCGCGAGGGAGGGGAGGCGAGAGAAAGGAAAAGGGGAGGAGAAAAGGGCCGGCCGAGGAACCACCTGCGGCTCCCGCGGCCGCCGCGCCCGCGGGGAGGGGAGGGGAGGGGGCGGCCCGCGCTCCGCGCGCCCTGCCGGGCGGGCCCGCCGTGCGGTCCGGGGGCTGCCGCGTCGCCGCCCGCTCCCCTCCGAAGCCCACCGGCCGTGGGACCGAGTCCAAGTCCTCCCCCGGGCCCGGCGCCTGGTGGGTGGGGCGCAGGGCGGGCGCCGCGGAGGCGGAGGAGTCGGCACGGCCGCGGCGAGACCCGCCGGGCTGCTCACCTGCGCTCCGCCCGCCCCGCCCGCCGGGAACGCCGGGGCCTCCGTGGGTCCCCCTTCTCCCCCGGGCCCACTCTGGAGGCGGCCAAGGCTTCTGGGCGCTTCGGTGAACCTCACAGAGGACTTTAAATCGTCCAGAAGCCAAGGGTTAGGAGCCCTCCCAATAGGAAAATCCTCTGGGGGGCGGGAAAGGTTTCAAGAGACTTTCTTCACCAAGTGGCTCCCTCCACCTCCAACTGCAAAGGCCCTGGCTGAAATGTGCCAATAGGGGTTTTCCCTCCCAAGCGTGTGAGTGGGAATGGGGAGGGGGGAAGCCTGGAATCCTTAATTTGGCTCCTGGGAGACAATTAAGCTAAATGTTCTTGAGATCGTGGCCATGGGACACCCCACTAACTCAAACCTCTGTTTAGAAGTATTTGAGGAGACTGATTCCAATATCCCGAAGGTTCAAATGCCCAGGGCCTTACTGCCCTTTGCTCAGAAAAGGAATCTCCGCTTCTTTGGCTGCTGCCCTCCAGGGGACAGGAAATGCTGCCCCGCTGGGTTGCAGTGTGTCCCAGAGCTATGCTGATCGCACCACGAAGTGGATTCCTGCTCAAAGGAAGACAGACAAGAAATACAAGACAAACAGACCTGAGAGAGCCACTCCACACAGGATTTAGTAGTCAAAGGACAGATGATCATTTTTACAGTGTGGCCGAATATGGTCTCTCTAAACACCTTTAGGGTTGTTAGGAGGCACAAAGGAGCTGCTGCTATCAATGAAAAAAAAATGCCGTAACGTTTATGAAGCTCTGTGTAAGCATCAGGTACAGTAGGAAAGTGTGCTGTTCCCTCAAGGAATATTTGTTGAGTGCCTGAGTGGAGGCACTGGCTGGAGATAGTGCAGAGCTGGCTGGCTTCATCCCTACCGACAAGAGGCACCCAATCTAATGGGCCACAAAGCACCTTTAATTCATATACCATACAATTCGATTTTTAGTACTGTATATACACAGTGTTATGTAACCATCACCGTAATCAATTTTAGAACCCACAAACAATTCTCTTTAATACTTGTTTGTTTCTATGTATCTGCCTCTTCAAGACATTTCAGATAAAGCAAATCACAACACTAGGGGCTCAATGCAGGAAATTCATGCAAGGGGCTCAGCCCTCTCAGCCTCACCTTTGTCACCCAGAAGGTTGTTCAGCTGTCTGGTCTAATTAGCATATTATGTATAGATAGATAGATAGATACACATGCACACACACACACACATACACACTAGAGGCCTGGTGCACAAAAACTTGTGCACTCGGGGGAGAGAGGGGATCCCCTCAGCCAAGCCCAGCCTATGCCCTCTCGAAATCTGGAACCCCTCAGGGGATGTCCACCTGCTGACTTAGGCCTGCTCCCTGGAGGATCGGGCCTAAGCTTGCAGTCAGACATCCCTTTGGCAGCCCAGGAGCCCTCAGGGGATGTCCATTTGCCAGCAGGGAGCAGGCCTAAGCTGCAGTCAGACATCCTTAGCACTGCTGAGGAGGCAGGAGAGTCTCCTGCCACCGCTGCTGTGCTGGCAGCCGTCAGCCTGGCTTGTGGCTGAGCAGAGCTCCCCCTGTGGGAGCGCACTAACCACCAGGGGGCAGATCCTGCATTGAGCGTCTGCCCCCTGGTGGTCAGTGTGTGTCATAGTGAGCAGTCACTCCCAGTTGTTCTGCTGTTAGGGTCAATTTGCATGTTACCCTTTTATTATATAGGATTTTTCTCATCCCTTGAGACTGTCTTCTTGATCTGAAAAGAAATATGATTTAACCACATAAATTAATACAGTATTAAGGGAGCAAGGAATGTTTGTAAATGTGTAACTCTGGGGGTAAAATGAATAGATTTTTTTATAAAAAGGATTTCACTACTCCAGAAGCTAAACTTAAACTCTATATGCAACCAGAACATTGAATAAACAGGATTCATGGAGTATACCCATAAAAGCAACTTCATTTTTGTTGCCCACTGTCCTGCTCGCCCTCAACTGTCCCTTTAAGAACCTATGCAATGAGGTTCTTCCCCTTCTACTGAATGGCAACTCAAGCAGTCCCATAACTATTTTGTTCTCTCAGGGCAATAGGCAATCCTACTGTTACTTTAGGAGATGAGATGTGCTCTGAATTCAGTACTGACACTCCTCACCTTATGATGGGGTCACATCCCCATGTACCCACTGTAAGTTGAAAATGCATGTAATACTACACTGTGGAGTGGGTTGCTTACCCTCCTGATGGTGTGGTTGCCTGTGAGCTATGGCTCACTGTCACTGCTCAGCATTAAGCGAGAGTCTCCTACAGCATAGTGCTACGCCCGGGAAAGATCAAAATTCAAAGCATGGTTTTTACCAAACAGGTATCACTATATTCATTGTAAAGTAAAAAAAAAATCATAAATAAGGGACCATTTGTAATTAAAACCTTGCCCCTTTTCCTGGCCAGGGCTTTTTATAGTTAGAAGTCAGCGCAAAGGGCTTGGTCCCACTCCATCTCACCCTCCCCCACCAGCTTGCTAACCATAGTTAGGGGAGGGAGGAATGGAGACAGCAGCGACGTGTGCTCTGGACTGGTGCTTTGACATCACATTGCCTGGGCCTGGGGGTATCTGAAGCTGACTCTCAAACACTTTTGGGGTTCTTCACTGGGAATGTTTGACCATACCTCCTAAGACAGGCAATGCATTCTCCCTACTTGCTTATACTACCTCAATCTTGATTTTCCTTCTATCCACTCCATACATATTCTTGCTGTTGGGGCCCTATCGACCCTGTAGGTGAGACCTTTTAGGCATAATCCCTTTTAAAATGAGCTAGGGCCATTCATGAGCTGGAGACTTCATATATGGTCTCTGAGAGCCACATACCTTTTTCCCCCCATTATTTTAAATCTTATTGGGGTGACATTGGTCTACATGAACATATAGGTTATATGTGTGGGTTACTAATTTATAAAATCTGTATATAGCACCATGTGCCCCCCACCCAAAGTCCAATCTCCTGTCACCTCACATACCTTTTAAAAGCTCACAGTTGAAAGACAGAACAATCCCCTCCCAAGCATAGCCCTCTACTCTGCTGCCATCGGTTGCAGTGCCTTCCTCAGGTGGGAGTCAGGCAGGAGCTTACACCAAGCTCTGGCTGCCTTAGGGGGAGAGCTTCTCACTTGGCTTGGCGTTAGATGCCAGTGCCCCAGCCCATTTTGGGGTGAAGGCAAGACTCCCACTCTTATCTAAAAATCCTCCTCCCCAAACCCTGCTGACAGTCACCTGACTCTTGTGCCCTCATTATGAGTGAGCATCTAGCCAGTCCTCAGCTATTTGAAATTCCCACCCCATAGTCCTTATTGCAAGTCATTTTGGTACCTGATATCTATCATTTCTTAGTGAATCAGTCACAACTTCCCATTTAATGTCCGCAAGTATAATAAACAGAACCAGACATTATACCAACTTATCCCAGGAAGAATGCAATGCCACCTACTAAGTTAATGGAAGTCGTTAAAAGAAACTAGTCTGGGAGAAAAGAGGTTTGGCATGATGTGCAGTTAGGAGTCTTTGGGCCAGGTAAAAATCTGGGGCGGAATTCAAGTGAGGACTGAAGCCATAAAATGTGACCCTTGCGTGAGAACAGGTGTCCTAAGAGCTAATAGATGAGTGTAAGGATGGATGAGCCCACAGGAGAGAGAGCTCCCAGCCCGGGGGGGGGGGCATGGGGGGGGGCAAGAGGAGAAGAAAGGAATACGGAAAGGAAGAGGAGGAGGAAATCTGAGTGGTGACCTTTGTCAATCCCAAGGTTAGAGAGGCTTGAGATAAAGTGCTCAATGGAGGCAGAGAGTGGTGAGCAGGGAAAGGGTTACTAGCAACCTTCAAAAGAGCAACTGTATTATGACAGCAGGGGCAGAAGCCTGATTTCAGTGATGAATAAAGATGATATAATGATGATAGAGCCGGAACATTCGTAGAGAAAACTGCCAGGCAAAGAAGTTCAAAAACTAGTTAGATGAGGCAATATTAGAAAAATATTTTTTCCCTCAAGATAGTGCTTAAGCCCTGACCGGTTTGGGTCAGTGGGTGGAGCGTTGGCCTGCAGACTGAAAGGTCCCGGGTTTGATTCCGGTCAGGGGCATATACCTTGGTTGCAGGCACATCTCCAGTAGGGGGTGTGCAGGAGGCAGCTGATCGATGTTTCTCTCTCATCGATGTTTCTAACTATCCCTCTCCCTTTTTGTGGAAGATCAATAAAATTTTTTTTTTTTTAAAAAAAAGACAGTGCTTAAAAGCCAGGTACAGCTGAGACTGCTTACCCCATTGGGCTATCCTCCCTCTTCCTATGGACAGGACTCACTTGTTTACAGTATGTCCACCCTCTTGAGATCAATCATCACCCATCTATCCCATTCTGTTCTGACAGCGATGGGTCAAGGGTGGCCCAGTTCTAAGCCAATGAAGTAGTAAGGAGAAGTGGGAAGCTTCTGAGAAATAGTCACCTCCCTCATGAGAGGAGAAAAGAACAGCTCCTCATTCTCATCTCTCTGGTCAGACCTCTGCCTCCTGCCTTTGGATGCACTCAAGTGAGGATGGGATGTCTGAAACTGCCACCAGGATCTTGAGACCAAGGAGGACAAGCCAGGAGAATCAAAGCACTATG